>JAMWET010000968.1:172500-190000 GCA_024036415.1 Prochilodus magdalenae
TCACTAAAGTGGTTTTCCCCAGATCAACGTCACCATTTTATTGTCTGGTGATCTCAAGATTAGGAAAAGTTGTTTTCTCGAGATCACTGCTTAGTTATCTTGTGACCTCAGGATAACAAAAGTTGATGTCTCAAGATCATTACTTATTTATCTAGGGATATCAAGACTGCAAAATCTTAAGACCAGGAAAGTTGTTCTTAAGGATAAAGTTGTATTTTTGGATCTATGGCCTTAGTTTAAGTGACCAGATCATCACAAAAGTTGTCGTCTTCTCGATCATTACAAGATCATCAAGACCAGTCACGTTTTATCAAGTGATCTCAAGATGATTTCAAGGTCATTGTCTGGTGACCTTAAGTTACAAAAAGTTGTTTTGTCGAGATCCTGACTTATTTATCTAGGGATATCAAGACTGCAAAAGCTGTTTTCTCAAGATTACAGCTTAATGTTACTGTGATCTCAAGATATGTTGTGAACCTGAGACTACCACTTCCGTTATCCTGAGATCAGAAGGGAATTAAGTCCTGATCTCAAATAAACAGTCCAGAAATGAGAACCACATCTCTGGATTTCCATTGCCTGGATTGATCAGCAGATACCAGCAGTCGAAGCACAGCATACTCCACTGCTGTCTGCACTAAACCTTGTTTTTTCAAATTAGTAGCTTTACAGGAGAATAAAAAAAACATACTGTAATTGAAACACAATGTCACCAACAGGTTATGGTTAACCAGCCATGTTGGTCTATGCTGCTGTTTCTAGCTCTCAGCCACCAAACCAACCTGTCTAAGATGACCCTTACCCTCATTTCCACTCATTTGTGCTAACTTAATTTTTCAAAAATCATGTTTTTTGTGGGTAGAGAGTTTTATGACTTACAGGGCACCTACATTTAATGAACTGTGATGTCATCCACAAACTACCAATGTCCAAATCATCCCATAATAGTCTGTTTGAGCTGATTTAGAGTGGAGACATTATTCCTTTAAAAGGGTTTAGGACATGTCCCTTGGCTATGATGTGTTATTACCCTGTTTGTGCAGTAAGGCACCACTGAGCTCTGAGCTGAAGGAGAGCCCATGCGGTCCCTACAGGAACGTCACTAAGAGTCAGTGTTAAATAGAGTGTAAATCAATGACAGGCTGACCCCTCTCTCGCTCTCTCCCTCTCGCCCTGCTGGCGCCCCGTTTTAGACACCAGACTGAGGAGCCAGTCGGATATATATACACTGTGACACACGCTCGTTCTCTCGCTCTGTTTCTTCCTCGCTTCTCTATCCATCATCCATGGAAGCCTCATTCGAGGTTCTATGGTTGGCCTTACATGGTGAAACTTATCCGCAACTTCATTAACTTGAAAGCTACATGGCATTAAATTGCAGATGAGTTGCATGACATAAAGCGTCTTGCGACAGTTCTTACCTTTGTGATGATGTCAAACGACATACTTTCGACTGAATGATGTCACCAGATCAATGGGCAACAGGATAAAACAGAAGATGGTCTACACATACACCGATTAGCCATACCATTAAGACCTCCTCTGTGTATCTACACTCATTGTCCATTTTATCACCTCCACTGACCATAGAAGATCATTTGTGGTTGTACAGTTACAGCCTGTAGTCCATCTGATTCTCTGTACACTTTATAACCCTGTTCTCATAGGGCAGGACCCCCAAGGGACCACCACAGAGCAGGTATTATGTGGGTGGTGGATCATTCTCAGCACTGTGGTGACACTGACGTGGTGGTGGTGTGCTAGAGTGTGTTGTGTTGGTGTGGCAAGTGATTGAGAATCATCCACCAACCAAAGCTATCCAGCCAACAGCGTCCTGTGGACGTCGTCCCTTGGGCAGCATCCTGTGGGTGGCATCCTGAGGGCGGCGTCCTCTGACCACTGATGAAGGACTAGAGGATGACCAACACTGCACTGTGCAGCAGCAGATGAGCTATCGTCTCTGACTGTCCATCTACAAGGTGGACCAGCAAGGTAGGAGTGTCTAATAGAGTGGACAGTGAGGTAGGAGTGTCTAATAGAGTGGACAGTGAGTGGACACAGTGTCTAAACACTCCAGCAGCACTGCTGTGTCTGATCCACTCACACCAGCACCACACACACTAACCCACCACCACCACGTCAGTGTCACTGCAGTGCTAAGAATGATCCACCACCCACATGATACCTGCTCTGTGGTGGTCCTGTGGGGGTCCTGACCATTGAAGAACAGGGTAATACAGTATACAGAGAAACAGATGGACTACAGTCTGGACCTGTAGAACTACAGAGTTCTCCTATATGGTCAGTGGAGCTGATAAACCGTACAATGAGTGTACATACAAGGAGCTGTGTATATGCACACACATGAACACAGTATATAGACCTACATGGCCCCCTGGTGGCTCGGGGCTGCATTAGCAGCTTAAACAGTTTATATAAAAAGCACAGGTCTGGTCTCGGCTTCCTTTCTCTTCTTTTCTTCATCACATCCTCATCTAACACCTTTACACAGGCTCTACCTGACACCTGTTTAGAGTGTGGCTGGTGGGGGCTGCTGCCAGGTGCTGGAGTCCCTGGTGTGAGAGTATGTGCGTGCTTTCTCTCACCTCCGTGTTTAACTTCTGAACCCAGGGCCTTCAGTCTAACGCGATTAGCCACCCTTCTCACTTCTTCTCTCCTTCTCTCGGTGAAGAAGGTGCTGTCATTTCAGATGAGTGAGTTTAAAGGCATGCGTTTCCTGCCTGTGTTTGAAAGGCTATTAGACGTTTCTGTGAACGACGAGCACACGGCCAGTCGAACGGTTGGGCATGCCTGTCTTGCCTTTTTCCAGCTCGTCAGCAACAATGACAAGTCAGCACGCAGGGAGGCGGCGGAGCGGCTTGCAGACTAGTGCAGACACAGTGTGTACTGTTTTGTTCTATTGTGTGTTTACTGTCTAGTGTATGTATTGCACATTCTCCACTCGTTCACACTGTTGTTTATCTGCACGGTGTAGTTCTGTGAAGCATTCACGTGTTGATCAGAATGCCAGTGTTCCAATGTCTACATGTTATAGTGAAGAATGACCTTCATTATTACACCCTTCTATAACTAGAGAGTAAACCATATTTGATTAGCTTCACCTGAGTAGTGATGATTGATGAGATCTGTGTTTAAAGGAGCAGTCTGTAAAATGAGGCAACTCTTAAATTCATTTCCAAACAGTCCCTCCACCTCCCTCTTCACGCCACACCAGTCTAGAAAAAGAGTTCAGTGTCAAACTGTATCCCTTTACTCTCAAGAGCGCCCCCAGCAGACGAAAGCAGAGTCAGTGTTAATCTTGTTTTACTTCAAATTATATCTCTTCTTTTATTTGCTGCTGTATGTGGTTTCTTTACTGCTATTACTTGTTCATTGGCTACCTGATCTTATCCGCTCATTGCTGGACTGATTTGACTCAAACCCACAGTAACTCGCTGTCACTTCTTCAGATACCAAGTGGTATTATGAGACGGAAAAGCCGGGGCTAGCTGGCTAGCATGCTAACTTCAGTATATATCACTGTACCACCACACATAGACATCTTTGAAACACCATCAAAACTGTTATTTCTTCATGTAGTGTTGATAACTGTTCATTTTGGGATGTTTTTACCTAAATACATATAACATACTGCTCCTTTAAGCCACTAAGACTTTGCCATATCTGTGTGTCTGCTTTACAGAGAAGCTGCTTCTAAAACTGCACACAGTTCACCACCCAGTGCTCTACTTTGGTGTTCTGCCATCATGGTGCAGGAATAACACAGTGCAGGAAGTCCAGTGCACTCAAACAATCCCACAATGCACCACAATAAGTTGTGTACATGGCACCCTAGCAAATCAGGAGTGCCCATAATGCACTGATTGGTATGAAGACTCATGCACAACTTATATGTAGAAACAGCAAGCCCAGCCCCAATGGCAGCACCTCCATTCGAACCTGTCAATCAGACTCCATGGTTACAGTGAACTGGTGGCGGGACGTTTATAGTGTTGTATGTGATGGGACCTCCTGTCGGACAATCCAATATGACAATGTTTTCAAAAATCATTTACTACCATCACCATCATAAATCGAGTTCCATATAGGGGACCAGCTTTTAGGAATTAGTGGCCCATTTCCGACATTCCCTGTTCCCTGTTTGAATCACCCAGTGAAATTCCTTACAAACTCTTACTTGTGGATCTAATCCAGCTTGAATAGTGCCAGTTTGCAGTGTACTAGTCACTACTACAGTAGTTGTGTAAGCCCTACAACTTAATAAGCCTATAAGGTGTTAAAAAGCTGAAAGGTGTAGGTGTTTGTTTAGGTGGGTTTAATGTGTGGGGTTCGTCAAGCACTAGTAGGTTCATCAGTTGTTACTTCAGATTTGCCATTTGTGCAATTAAAAAATCCAAAAAGCCATTTATTTAATATGTAACATGAATATTTATAAAATTTACTATTTAAGATATTTACAGTTATTATTTACTGTATATTTATTGTTAATAATTTATTACATATTAAATAGATGTAAAAAGAAACCTGTGATGGCCAAGGTAATAATATTCCGAGCGCCTATCACAAGTCTATCAATCTAAGATGTGCGACAGCGTCGGTAACTGTAGTGTCATATAGCCTCGTTTATGCTCAGTGATATGATATGACATAGATATGGATAGAGCCGTCCATTCATACTCTGCATTCATTACGGATACAGACCAAATGGAGGGGTACCATTGGTAGTACAACTTCTCTACTGAGAAACCTCTGACTCTGGATGGCCCTCTAGTGGAGGTGTTGCTTAACATCCATGACAACGTAAAGGACACTTGGATGGATGTGGGTAGAGATGGTTACATTGTTCCAAACGGACTTGTTCTTTGTCATACCTATGTTTGGTAAAGATGCGGTAAGCAAATGCTCTTTTACTGAGTAGCAGGAGTGAATGCCAGCCAGCACTGGCTGCAAAGGCAGAGAAGCATGCAGCTCACCTGCTTGTACACGGTAGATGGAAAATCAAATCATCAAATCAACATTTATTTTTATAGCGATTTTTACAACAGACGTTCTCACAAAGCAGCTTTACAAAGAATCCGGTGTTCGAGCCCCCAGTGAGCAAACCGAGGGCGACAGAGGCAAGGAGAAACTCCCTTAGTTAGGAAGGAAGAAACCTCAAGAGGAACCAAGACTCAAAGGGGGAACCCATCCTCCTCGGGTCAACACCAGATACAAGTCAGCACAAGAAAGCAGAGTGTCTGATTAGTCTAGAATTATGTAGCTGGGTCATAAGACGGGTCAGCAGGACGCAGGCCAAGCCTCCACAGTGCAGGACAGCCAGGAGCTCCGTGAGGGTTAAAGGCTCCCAGTGGCTCCCAGTCAGAGCAGATGTAGCAACAGCATCAGGCCACACAGGATGGGCAGCAGTTCAGCTCAGACAGAGAGAACAGACAGACTGTTAGCTCTGACAGAAGACCTGAACACACTATACGGTGTTAACAGAGTGCAGCAGTGACTCCGGCAGGCCTGGCTCTTACAGCATAACTAAAAAGGGAGAGCCAGAAGGTCACACAGACATGAGAGCTCCCTGAGAAGTCAACACCGTCAACAAACCTGAGTGAACATGAAGAGCACACAAACCACCCACACACCAGGTTCTTGTTAAGTTAAGAACCTACAACATAAAGTCTCTCCTACTGCAAGTGTGGCTGCAGAGGCCAGTAGTGAGAAGCTTTATTATGTGGTTAATATGTCAAAGGGAAAATTATAAGGGGTCTCACACTATCCATTAAGAAGTGCCGCATGAAAAGTGGCTGTGCAGCAGCATGGCTGACTTGCTTTAATAGGAATAACACTGGCCAAGTGTCAGCTCCTTGACTGCAATAGACATCAGACCTGACAAGGCGATTCACCTCTGTGATCCTCTTAGATGCCTGTAGAGGATTACTGAAATCTGTTTCTCTACCAGATAAATTGCCTCCCCTCTCTTTCCCTCTGTCTACCCCCCACCCCCAACCGTCTCCGTAGCTGCCATTCTCCCTGTGTCATCTGTGTCTTAAACCTCATAAGCACAAACGAGTAAACAAGTATACAATATTATCTGATACACAATATAATTAAATATACTTATAACATACAATATAAGCTCACCGAACAATAAATGGTCACCTAGTGTGTTAAAGGTGGTAGTAACTTAGGCTCCTGCAGATGGCGCCGCACAAGGACGATGGGGCTGTAAGTATCTGTAGGGTGTGAGTGACGGGATCCGTAGATTGAGAAGAGGTGCTACAGTGCAGGGAATGTCTCGTTCCATGTGTGGGAAACGCTCCAGAGCAGATGTTAATGATTGGCTAAAAGGAGTGACTGAGCATGTGGGCGTGGCCAAAGACCATAGTGTGAAGGAAGTAGCTGAATCTTCAGGTGTGTGGAAGCGTACGGTCATACGGGTCTACCAGCAGTGGGAAAATCCCAGTCTACAGGGAATTCTCCTCGGCATTGTACCAGGGAAGGCATCCACCAAATCTGGACCAACTGAGCAATGCTTTGATAGAAGAGTGTCTGAACACTGATGTGGCCTACATCCAGAAACTCCATGCCCAATCCAATCACCTTGTGGAGGTGTTACATGCTACTAGGTACGTTTCAGTTAACGGCGGCTCCTTTTTAGTCTGATGGGTTTATGTCCAAATGAATCCAGACGTGCCTTCTAATCTAGAGCACTCATGCTAACACAGAATTCCACTTGTGCACACGATTTGTATAACCTCTATAGAAAAGCATTGCTAATAGAAGAGGATGCTCCCCTTGCCCAATTCCAAGTGTCAGCTTCTGAGGTATCAAGCCTCCCAACACTGGAACAGAGGAGCTGTGTTCTCTGTAGCACTCCAGCTCCAACCAATGTCTTTGTGATGAACTGGTATGACCCAGAACTAATCATCCACCTGACCTCATTAACGCTCAATCAAACCCTCACAGCAATGTTCCAACTACTAGTCTAAAGCCTTCCCAGAGGACTAGAGGCTGTTAAGTGCAGCCAGGGAGGAACAAACTCACTCTTAATGCCTCTGATTTCAGAGGAGTCCCTGGATGAGCAGGTGTCTACAAACGTCTGGACATAGTCCAAAGTAAAAAGGAGCCGTGCTGTTTCACTGATTACACGCTCCCAATGTTCCTCACATCTTCATGCTTCCGTATAAATCTTTCTATGCACGTACCCACTCATTTTTCAGGCTCACTGACCTAACACTTACCACGAAGAACAGAGAAGATTGGAAATGATCTACTGACTATTGAAGCTAGGGCTTTAGCTGGGGTCATACATGTCAAGAAGCACCTCTAGGACAATGGTAACTCAAAATGAGAGGTACTACAACATTAGAGATGCACCATAGACCTGCTTCAGAGCATCCTCATCTATTAGCAGTGCTTTTCTATGAAGGTTCTACAAAGTGGTGAACATTTGTGCTAGTTGAGTGTTCTAGACAAGAAAGCATGTCTGGGTTAATTTGGACATAAGCTCACCAGACTAAAAACGAGTCATCTGTGACTGAAACATACCTAATAGGGTGTAGTACCTCCACAAGCACCAATAACAGGTGTGATTGGATTTGGTATGGACTGGACAAGTTTCTGGATGCAGGCCACATCAGTGTTCAGACACTTTAACATCAAAGCGTTTGTCAATTGGGTCAGATTTGGTGGAAGCCTTCCCTGGCACAATTCTGATGAGGAACTGAGAGGAATGAAAATAATCTACTGACTGTTGGAGCTAGGGCTCTAGCTGGGGCCATACATGTCAAGAAATACCTCTATGATAATGATAAGTCATAATGAAACATACTACAATATTAGGGATGCACCGATCCAACTTTTCCAGTTTCGGTGCATAAACTTGGCATACCAGTCGATACTCGATACAGATCCGATTGCATTGGTGAATTGATAAAGCACACACTTCACCATGTTGGAGAGACTAAAGGCATAAGGACTGACATTAACATCACTTTACTACGTCTGTAAAACTGAATTCCTCCAGACAGCTGACTCTCAGGCTCGCTCCATGTTGCTGTTCCTGCTCCTAAGTCTACAGGCGCTATCCAAACATACTATAGAAGGCATAGCATGCATTGTGAACGAATTAAAGTGGGGATCGGCCCCATGGATCGGCCTAATTATCCGATACTTGATCCAGCAAATTTTGTTAATATCGGAACCGATATCCATTCTAATATCACATCGGTGCATCCCTGTACAATCCATCCAAAGCTGATTATACCAAAGAGAATGGATTATATAAACTAAAGAATAAAAAATGAATTATTTACATTTACAGCATTTAGCTGACGCTCTTATCCAGAGCGACTTACAAGGTTGATCATATTGCAGCTGGGCCAGTGTAGTGTTAGGAGTCTTTCCCAAGGACTCTTATTGGTGTAGCAGAGCATAGTCACCCAGAATGGGATATGAACCCAGTCTTCCACATGTGGTAGAGGCTCCAGGTAGTGGTGTTATCCACTGAGCTACACCAACCATTTAATTATTTAATTAAAAAAATTACACATGTATTTTTTGCACTAGAAATCAGTAGGTCCTGAAAGTACACAGGCCCACAGTATTCACTTTGCCTATACACTCCTCAACTTTCAAGCCCTTGGCCAATAAAAATCAACGACTGTATATAAAAGAGGCTTTATGTGAGTGTAAAAGAGGCTTTACATGCTTTAAATGCCATTCAGTTTCTCTTTATTCTTCTGAGGCCTTTCTGAACCGGCCCTTTGAAAACCCTAGTCAGATTCATTTCTGCATCATGACCGCATGTATAGCAGAACAGAATATTCTGCACATGATATGAGAATGCGATAGGAATATTCATGCCTTATTTCTGTTGTATGGCATATAATACATGAGTGTAAGCATTAGCGTTAGCCTTTCGCACCTACGCGCTGCAGAGCAGGAAGGCAGGCCAGGATGTTTTGCGAGGTTTCCTGTTTATTCAGTTTTTATAAATAGCGTTTATCTGGGTTTGAGTGTAAGGAGAATTTCCAGGTTATCAGATTGAGTGGGTGCAAGGGCGCCAACTTGGGAGGAGGTTTCATTCAGAGTAAGCGATGTAGGCATATGAGCAGGAAATGATATATGAATGTATTTACAACTCATTTTCATTACCATAGGCTTCAGTGAAAGTTACATGGTGATGCTGCCTCTCCAGCATTACAGTGCGAATTGGGAAAGAGGCCTGAACCTGATTCTCCATCCTGCCTACACGACTACAGTGAAAGTCATTAAGCAGTAGGGATTAAAACCCCAAGCAGCAAACACGCACAGTAAGTCACGTATATCTCAGTCATCTCCTTCGTTTCTGTAATAAGACGGTGCGTATAAACTGCCACTTGCACTACAGTGAGAATGATGAAATCAGCTATACTAGCCATGCTCTCAATTAGGGCTGTGTATTGGCAAGAACATGTTGATACAACACATATCATTATTCGGGGTTATGGTTTGATATACTGCAATATATTGTGATACTGTATGCAAGGTAATATACTGCAATTTTGAATTATTAATAGCATAAAAAACACATTACTGTAGGTTAACATAAAGAAGTACCGAAAGGGTGCACCGCTAACGTTAGCATTAGCAAACCTAGCCATGACTTACAGTAATGTGTTTTATTATTCTACTACTAATAAAAAAAATAATAATACTATATATATATATATATATATATATATATATATATATATATATATATATATATATATATATATATGTATCACCTTGCATACCGAATTGCAATATATATCATTTTTTTAAAATTAAAAAAGGTCATGCCTAGGTTTGCTAATGCTAATGCTAGCTGCAGCGCTAGCCTTTATGCTACTTGTTTACGTTGGAGTGGAAGAATCGAATGGTTAAACATTTAGTGATCAGAGGGTTAAATACAACACCCAATGAACCGCTGTCACAAACTTTGCATGTCTACTACTTGTAGCGAATGGAAGGATGGTGTTAGGTGGGTGCTCTCGTAGAGAGGTGGATACTTAGCTTCCCTGAAGAGACACGCAGGGAACACGTCGTGAAGGGGTTCCGGGGCCAGTTCAATGAACAACGAGAGCACCAAGACTCGTCACAAGTTCCCAGACACCACCAGTTGGAGAACCCAGGCTACAACCTAGTACAGTTCACCACACGCACATTCTCTTTCCTCCACACTCTCCATTATTCGCTCTGGCCCTCCACCGTGCACATGCGCACTGCACCTGCCTTAAAGTGACGGTTACACATTATTATTTAAAAATCAATATTGTAAATAAATATGATGTTTTTGAGAATAGATTCATAATCTGCATGATGTTTTCAGACTACATATTTAAAATAGGTATTTAATCTCATTACCATAACAGAACGATCTCTGAGGCTTTCTCGACACTTTCCATTTTGTTTTCTTGGTTCAGACCTTAAAGACATGAGATTCAATAGACTAAATTCTAATATATTATAATATGTGATGAAAAAATATAATATAAAATATTATTGTGTAAATAAGTACATATAACTGATAATAAGAAACAGATGTGTTCATCAGAATCCAAGTATTAAATCCACAAAACACTGAAAATAAAAATGTATAATCCCTGCCGTCTGCTGTACCATATAAAGATACTAACTATTTCATATAACATATAACAATGTTTATCTGCATGATCGTTACAACACTCAAATATTTATGTACACAGTTTGACGCTGTTTCACAAGATAATCCAGAAGACAATCAGACCGCGCAACTAACTGCTGAACAAATACGAATATTTGGAGTTTCGAGCTCCGAAAGAGTGTCAGTTTGGAAATCCGAGCACCAAAACCTCACTCAGAAATTAGATCACACCGACACAATTATATAATTGGGGCTCAGTGAGAGATCAGGAGGCAAGTGCAATAACCAACATAGCAGCTCAATTAACAGATCATGACCGGAGGGTTGGATCTGCTCTGGATAATGCAGAAGATGATTACTGATGTACGGAGCAGGTGCCTAATTTCAGCCATACTGTCAGAGTGAAATGGTGTGGAAATGGAACACACATGTACACACACACATACGTGCACACACACACAGAAACACATACACACACACACATATACACATACACATACACACACACACACACACACACACAAACACATACATACACACATGCACACACACAACACACACACACGCACACACAGAAACACACACACACACATACACACACACACACACACGCACATACAGACACACATGCACACACAAACACACACACACACAGAAACACACACACACACACACACATACATACACACACACATCACACACACACGCACACACACAAACACAAACACACACACGCACACACACACACACACACACATACATACACACACACACACACATCACACACACACGCACACACACAAACACACACAGAAACACACACAAACAAACAAACACAAACACACACACACACACACACACACAAACACACACAAACACACACGCACACACACATACATACACACACAAACACACACGCACACACACACACACACAAACACACGCACACACACACAAACACACGCACACACACACACACATGCACGCTTACACGCACACACACTTGCACACACACACACACATACATACACACACACATCACACACACACGCACACACAAACACACACAGAAACACACAGAAACACACACAAACAAACAAACACAAACACACACACACATATACACACACACACACACACATACATACACACACAAACACACACACACACACACACACGCACACACACACACACGACTGTGACCCTGTGAAAAGGCTGACTGTGGCCAATTATGACGTGTCTGCAAATAACAGCACCATCAGCCGCTCAGCTATCTGTTCATCATCAACATCAGCACTCGTCTCCCTTTCGCCTTTGTCCTTCTCCAGCTTTCTCCTTGCTCGAGTCCAATCATTTCCACATAAATATGTGTGAGCAGGCCAGACAGCCAAATGCAACAGTTTGGGTTAAATGACATGTTCCGTTGATTCTCTAAACACAGTGGAACATCCACAACAGAGAACATATTTAAAGGGCAATTCCACCGAATGTCTAAATGTCTGTATGGTTCGGTCTCTGAGATCAAAGTCACGCCGAGTAGCCTGAAGTGAGTCTGGAAACTTACAGACTCTGGTTTCTCTGCAGTGGTGGTGATGGAAAGACCAGGGTCACCACATCTACAATACAATTATTGGCATTTTATTTATTATCTAAACCCACCAGTGAACCTACACATGTACAATACTGCTTAATAATAATAATGATGATAATAATAATAATAATAATTTAAAATAAAAATAATTTGAAAATAATAATAATCAAAGTACAAATTACAAATAATAATGACCATTGATAATAATAATAATAATTTTAAATAAAATAAACATAACAAAAAAATCAAAGTAAAAAACAAATAATAATGATCATTGAAAATAATAATAATAATAATAATAATAACAATAATAATCATAATAATTTAAAATAAATTAAACATAACAAAAAATCAAAGTAAAAAACAAATAATAATGATAATTGAAAATAATAACAATAATAATAATAATAATAATAATAATAATAATAATAATAATTCAATATAAAATCAACATAACAAAAAAATAAAAGTAAAAAACAAATAATAATGATAATTGAAAATAATAACAATAATAATAATAATAATGTTTATTTATAGAGCACTTTTCATACCATTGACCGGTCCAAATGCTCTACAGAGAGTTGACATCAATATCTGTTTCCTTTAGGAACTATTTTGCCTCACCCTGCATGTATTCCTGCACCATGAATAGATTCAATTTAAGGAATTAAAATGCATTCTGGGATAGAAACCTACATTGCTCCACCTCCCGATGTAAAACTAATCCAGTCTGGACAGGGCTTTAGTTAGCCTAGTTAGCAGTAATGCTTCAACTGTGCATTAGGGCACTCATGTGTGGCACAGTGTACCATACATGCCTACTCACAAATCCAGGAAACCTGCATCATTTTACCAAATCGGCCTATAGACGCGGTTCCACTGGACTGACAGTCTGCAAGCGTCATACTGTGATTTCAGTACACTGGCACCTCAGACGGTTAACCGAGTACTCGAGTGCCCGTGCACATCCCTAGTAATCAGCTCAGCTGGTTTGATCTTATTCAACTTGTCAGCACGGCCCATCAAACCCTGCATCAAGCGCATCTATATCCAATCAAAGAGACTTATTTCAGAGCAGAGGGATGACTCACAGCTCTTTCTCTCTATCTCTCACTTTCCCCTTCTCTCCCTGGCTCAAATCCAAGCCGTGACATTAGCTTCCTGTTTATAGCTATACTCTCACTCCCATTACGTGACCCTGGGGTAACTGAAAACCAGCACCCTTAATCTTAAACCACTCAAGCTCCAGATCCCAAAGTTTCAGCCAAGGCATAAAACAGCCTCGCCTAGCACTAAAGAGAACGCCGCATACAACCTGCATACATAATGCAGCGGCTCGATTATATAACGTGTAGCTTGCTCTATGCCTCTCGAGTGGAGCACACACAGTGGGTGCGAGAAGATATAGAGAGTGCTGAAGTGTCCTCTGCACCACCAGCCAGCAGGAAACCAGAGAAGGGGGGAAAATAGACACACACGACTTCGTATTCCTACCCTTAGGGGGTATTTCCATTGACCTCTGTAGTGTTGTGGCATTACAGCGACACTTTAACAAGACTTCATATTTTGGCTCTTTTACTTTTTCCAAGATGAAGCTGCAATTTTCATAAAAGAGCCGCTCTCCTCATGGGACCTAGCCAGATGTTCTAACAACGTCAGACATTCACATGCACGCACACATGCGCAGGCACAAACTACACACAGAGAAACAGGAAATAGAGCCAGAATCACCAAAGAGCCGCCCAGACACCAGAATCTTACAACACTAGGATGCTAGGGCTAAAACGGTAACTCACTAAACACTATTCTACCATCACACACACTGAAATCGGGATATTATTATTATTATTATTATTATATTGGCCATTTTTCATGAGATAGCAGACATGGTGCAGTGTGCACTACAGCACTGTGCAGTACCAGTACCAGTGTTATTTTAGCATTTTTGAATTAAATCATAACAAGGATGTATTTATTATAATTCAAGTGATCTTGAATCTCAGCCTCAGTGTTCTGTGACCATCACGCTATTTCTGCTAATCGATGTAGAGATACTTTAGTGCCAGGCTTACTATACCACAGAGGGTCTGATACTACTTATGGCAGATCCTGTTGACTATTTAAGATCCTCCTGTTGCACGAACCTCCCATTCTGTCTCGTGCTGTTGTGTTGGTAGCATCCTTTGCAAGCGATTTATGACTCGGAGAGTTCGAAAGCAATCTGAGCAGTTACACTCACCAGCAACATGAACATGGACTTAGGAGACCTACACGAACCAGAATCGGCAAATTGTCTGACATGCACAGAGTGACCTGCCATCCATAACTGCGAATATTGAGGCTGTCATGTAGTAGCACAGAATGACATGTAGTAGCACAGAATGACATGTAGTAGCTCAGAATGTCATGCAGTAGCTCAGAATGTCATGTACTAGCTTAGAATGACGTGTAGTAGCTCAGAATGACATGTAGTAGCTCAGAATGACATGTAGTAGCTCAGAATGTCATGCAGTAGCTCAGAATGTCATGCAGTAGCTCAGAATGTCATGTACTAGCTTAGAATGACGTGTAGTAGCTCAGAATGACATGTAGTAGCTCAGAATGACATGTAGTAGCTTAGAAAGACATGCAGTAGCTCAGAATGACATGAAGTAGCTCAGAATGTCATGTAGTAGCTCAGAATGTCGTGTAGTAGTTCAGAATGTCATGTAGTAGCTCAGAATGTCATGTAGTAGCTCAGAATGTCATGTAGTAGCTCAGAATGTCAGGTAGTAGCTTAGAAAGACATGCAGTAGCTCAGAATGACATGAAGTAGCTCAGAATGTCACATAGTAGCTCAGAATGTCGTGTAGTAGCTCAGAATGTCATGTACTAGCTTAGAATGACGTGTAGTAGCCCAGAATGCCATGTAGTAGCTTAGAAAGACATGCAGTAGCTCAGAATGACATGTAGTAGCTCAGATTGTCATGTAGTAGCTCAGAATGTCATGTAGTAGCTCAGAATGACACGTAGTAGCTCAGAATGTCATGTAGTAGCTCAGAATGTCATGTAGTAGCTCAGAATGTCATGTAGTAGCTCAGAATGTCATGTAGTAGCTCAGAATGTCAGGTAGTAGCTTAGAAAGACATGCAGTAGCTCAGAATGACATGAAGTAGCTCAGAATGTCATGTAGTAGCTCAGAATGTCGTGTAGTAGCTCAGAATGTCATGTACTAGCTTAGAATGACGTGTAGTAGCCCAGAATGCCATGTAGTAGCTTAGAAAGACATGCAGTAGCTTAGAATGTCATGTTGTAGTTCAGAATGTCATGTAGTAGCTCAGAATGTTATGCAGTAGATCAGAATGTCATGTAGTAGCACAGAAAGACATGCAGTAGCTCAGAATGACATGCAGTAGCTCAGAATGTCATGTAGTAGCTCAGAATGTCATGTAGTAGCTCAGAATGACATGCAGTAGCTCAGAATGTCATGTAGTAGCTCAGAATGACACCCAGTAGCTCAGTATGACACATAGTAGCCCAGAATGTCATGTAGTAGCTCAGAATGACATGTAGTAGCTCAGAATGACACATAGTAGCTCAGAATGTCATGTAGTAGCTCAGAATGACATGTAGTAGCTCAGAATGTCATGTAGTAGCTCAGAATGTCATGTAGTAGCTCAGATTGTCATGTAGTAGTTCAGAATGGCATGTAATAGCCCAGAATGCCAGCCCGCTTTTGTCTTGGTGGAGACACCCAACAAGTGCATGTGTGGAGGCACCGTGGTCAGCACCACGAGATACGGTTTGAGAATATTCGACCTGCATGGAATGGATTATCACAGGACACAATTAGGAACCTCTACAACTCCATGCCGAGACTTCTGGCAGGTTGTGTTGTCATACCGAGAGACAGACTTCTGTATGTGTAGCTCAATAAATATCCTCCATATCAGTCTAAATTTATCATCAGTTATTGTTCCCAGTAACCTTTATCTTCCTTCCCAACAGCACTGCAATCCCATACCTCGTTTTCAGGGGCAGCTGCAGATGTGTGTTCAGCAGATGTTGCTGGGACCAGGCTTTAGACATATCACTGCTATATTTTGATTAACCCAGCTAATACTCTGAACTTAGCTTAAATCTTCTGATGACACTTAAGCCAGAGCATCAGACAGCGACACACGGAGTGACATGGAAGCCTGTGACGTTAGGGGTAACACACTCCTGTGATACCACACAAACAAACCCAAATACACTTTCATTCCTCATAAACCTCAATCTGCATATCGCTGTTATCACCGCTAGTCAGTAGACTTCCTTCTTATCAGCTTAGTGCAGGAAAGCCTAAAACCACAGCAACAGCAACTTCCCTCTGGAAACCACCAATATACACATCAAACAGCTGTTCCCTTTAACAGTCATCCTCTTTTCTCCTCCGTTAGTCTCAGCGCTGTGGCTGGAAGAGGCTTTGCAGTGAGGACTGGCTAAGCGTAAGTGCAGCCTGCAGGACCTGAGAGAGGTGAGGCCACACACAGCTAGCTAAATGCAGGCTGACAGCTAAGAACACTCCGAGCGGTGGTGAAAATAGATACAGATAGATGGGAGGACGGATCATGGAGAGAGAGAGGAGCCCACTAAGGGATCCCATAACCACCAGCTACACACATACACAAACACACACCGTGGTTCCTCTCATGCTTGTTAGACAGGTCTCCACTGCCCCCAAGAGCGAGCAACGCCGGACTACTCCTCTAATAGGTCATTCCTTACACACTCCAGCCAGTGGTTGTTTGAGCTCATGCATGCTGTCACACATATGAGAGGTAAACAACGTTTGGTAAAAGACCATTCACTCTGAAGCCCATTCAGTCTAAACAGCCTGTTGGAAATCCACTGTGGTTGTGATTAGAGATGCACCAATGCCACTTTCAGCCTTCTGATGCCAGTTACATTCATAGCATTCAGCTGACGCCCTTATCCAGAGGACTTACAAGGTTACTCATATTACAGGTGGGCCAGTGTAGTGTTAGGAGTCTTGCCCAAGGACTCTTGTTGGTGTAGCGCAGCAAAGTCACCCAGACCGGAATTCAAACCCAAGTCTCCCACATGTGGTGGTGGTTCCCTGGCAGGTAGTGGTGTTACCTGCTGGGCTACACCAACCAACCAGTTCCTGTTCCCAGGGCAATACAGAGTACCCATACTATCCTATACATTCTGATATCCATTTATAAAATCACATTTTTGAAATATGTTCTGTGTTACAAATTCAACAT
>JAMWET010000968.1:192500-202500 GCA_024036415.1 Prochilodus magdalenae
CGCACACTCACACACAAACACACGCACACACAAACACACACACGCACACACACGCACACAAACACGCACACACACAAACACGCACACACACACACACACACAAACACACATACACACACACACACACAAACACACGCACACCCACACAAACACACGCACAAACACACACACACACACACACGCACACAAACACCAAGTGCAGATGCAAACGATTAGCGTGCACTGGTAAGAGCAAGCCTGTGTTTGGAGAATATCAATGAGGAAACACAGTCGGGGGCTGAACCCCATGTGGAAACGGTTGTGTGGGTAACACTATAGGCTACATGACACCTACACAGACCTACATTAACACTTATAAATGCTTAGTTAAATAAATGACATTTACCAAGCTGCCATTTGTCAGCTTAACATCAGGTGATGCTTCTATGGTTTGCCAGTTATCTGGGTTTTAGGTTGTTATCATATTTGCTGGGCTGACGTGACAGCCTTTCTAGCTCAGTGTATGTCACTGTGACAGTGAGTTTTACTGAACCAATTATAAGATTCAAGCTCAAGTCTCTGTACCTGCTCACCACAGGCTCTCTGAACTCCATTTCCCAGAATCCTCAGCAGTCAGATGATTCAGTCACACATTCTCCCTCACCCAATCACAGACTGATTCCGAGAATCTCCTCGCTGGAGTCTTGATTGTTCTAACTTGTCCATCGTTATCTCTGTCCATATTTACACCCCTCAGTGTGTGCCTCGAGTCTGCCTCAAGTCTCCGTACCCGCTTACAACTTCCACAGGCTCTCTGAACTCCATTTCCGAGAATTCCCACCAGTCAGATGTTTCAGTGACACGTTCTCCTTCACCCAATCACAGACCGATTCCGAGAAGCTCTTTGCTGGAGTTCTGATTGTTCTAACTTGTCCATCGTTATCTCTGTCCATATTCAAAGCCCTCAGTTTGTGCCTCGAGTCTGCCTCAAGTCTCCGTACCCGCTTACTGCACCCACAGGCTCTCTGAACTCCATTTCCCTTTTCCCGTTCTGTGTATGACACGTTTGGGTTTTCAGTTTATTCTTTGCTTAGTCCTTTGACCTTTGACCTTTGCCTGTTTTGTGACCATGCTCTCGTCTCACCCATGCATGTGTTTACACAGCCGCATTACACTTTGTCATTATACAGTGACTCATTATCACCTCTTGAGGTACACAGTGGTATTACCAGATGGGCTGTGGCTAGCTGGTTAGCATGCTAACTTGAGTAGATATCTCTACAGCATGACACAGACGTCTTTGACGCACCATCAAAATAGTTTTTCCTTTAAATTCTGCTGATTACTTTATTAAATATTGGAATGTGTTTAAGTTAACATTATACATATCGCTCCTTTAATCTCTGAGGGGGCAAAGGATTATAAACACGACTACAAAATGCGATATATATCTGCTGCTCCAGAGGATGCTGTTGTCTTTCGCGATGTGGAGCTCTCAAACAAGAGCTTCCGCAGCGTCTGACAAGTAGGCTATGTTTGCTTGTTGTTTAAAATAGCATCACATTCCCAAATGGCTCCCTTATATAACATTTAAAGGGTTGTCTGCGCCTTATTCGCTAATGCTGATATATCCATGCGAATGATTTTATCAACCGAGGAGTGAATCGGTCAGGCCCTGCTGCAGTCCCACTCACAGCCCACCAGTGGGTCTCATTCTCCCATTGTAGCCATTACAATCTCATTACTGGGCCAACATCATCAACAAGCATCATGTACAAGCTCATTACATAAAGGCTTATGGAAGAGGCTAGAGAGCATATCTGCTTCTTCAGTGGTGGAGCTGTGCTGGTGCTGCACTGTATCTGTACATCCAGGGCTCCTTGTGGAGACGCAGGAGCTGTTAGCCTGAGCTCACATGCTGAACTGGAGAGCGGGCGTGTTAGTAAGATGACGTCAAGTCTGACATCAACAGCGTTAGTAATATTATTCAGCTGCTCGTGTAGTCAGGGCGATGCACAGAGGCATGCAGGTTAAAAAAGAGGATGTTTAGGAGCTATCACGGAAAAGGCCAGAGGCAGGAGAGAGAGAGAGAGAAGGAGAGGGAGAGAGAGAGAGAGAGAGAGAGAGAGAGAGAGAGAGAGAGAGAGAGAGAGAGAGAGAGGGAGAGAGAGAGGGAGAGAGAGAGAGAGAGAGAGAGAGAGAGAGAGAGAGAGAAAGGGAGAGAGTGAGAGAGAGTTAGAGAGAGAGAGACAGAGAGAGAGAGAGAGAGAGACAGAGACAGAGAATAGGAGAAAGAGAGAGAGAGAGAGAGAGAGAGAGAGAGAGGGAGAGAGAGAGAGAGGAAGAGAGAGAGTGCGTGTCAGATTTCTGGCGCAGTGAGGAGAGGCATAAATTATTCACATCACCTCCATTCTGGCCCCGCTTTAAAGTAGCAGCAGAGAAACAGGAGACATAGAAAGAGAGAGAGGGAGGGAAGGAGAGGGGGAGAGAAAGAGAGAGAGAGAGAGAGAGAGAGAGAGAGAGAGAGAGAGAGAGAGAGAGAGAGAGAGAGAGAGAGAGAGAGAGAGAGAACAACAACGGAAATAGCAGCACTGAAAGGGTGGTTTGAAAAGATGTGGTTACCATGGATAATCAAGGTGTACAAACACGCTCTCTCCCTCTCTCTCTCTCTCTCTTTCTCTCTCTCTCTCTCTCTCTCTCTCTCTCTCTCTCTCTCTCTCTCTCTCTCTCTCTCTCTCGTGTCTCGTGCAGACAGAAAGACTCTATGACGTTGTAGCGCGTGTCTCTGACACACACACTGCTTGTTACCATGGTTACAGCCCCTGCCCAAGCCCCTGAAGCTTTCTACGCTAATGATCGCCTGCCTCTAAAAACAAAAGACGTCACTCTTGCAGTCCACCATCTGGCCAGCAAGTTCAATGTCAACCCGTCCACCGCCACCACTGCGGTCGACCGCCAGGAACAGCTCCAAGCTGTTTAGGCCGTAACCAGATCTGCGGTTCTTCCTCAGCTCAGCTCAGCAGGACCTTCTCATCCTGTGTTTCAAACTGGCCAAGCCCTGTCTGGATCAACAGCTCTGCACATACAACTCCAGTGACTTCCAGTATCACAGTGGCTGATCTAGCAGCTGAGCCGGAGCAGGGTTAGCACACAGAGGTGGGTTATACGACTCAGGAACTGCATAGTGCTTAAGTTACGCCTGCAGTTCAAGCTTCTCTACAAGAAGTAAGGGCCAAAGGTACTATAACAGCTCTTTAATACTACAACCCCTATAGTAAGAGAATGGTGGGCCACTGTTGGCCCACTGATGGCACATCTGGTGGCCCCCTGGCCTAATGTTTAGGTTTTCAAGGAGTCACTATTTACAAGACTACAACTAGATTTTGATATTAGTTCCCATCATGCTCGCTGGTAGGCTAATGTAAACACTGTAGCCCCGTTCGGCAGTGTTTTAGCTAGCTAGCCAGTTACCCTTATGAAACAATAATATATGGCCATGTATTGGAAAATATAGTGCAATATATTAAATAATATAATGTCATATATGGGAAACGAGTGCATATATTTTGCATATATTTATATAGTGATAAATATATTACAATATATTGTATAATACATAAGGAATTGCCACTTTTCATATATTGTATGTATGGTAGTATAATATATATTTACTTATATATTGTAATATATTTCATTTTATATGTAATAGACATCATATGTATTTCTCCATATGTGTTTGCATATATGATAATATATATAGTTTTATAGATGTGAGAATATATACATACTGTATATTGCCACATGTATGTATGAAAATATTCTCACATATATAAAACTATATATATATATATATACATATATATATATGCAAACACATATGGAGAAATACATATGATGTCTATTACATATAAAATGAAATATATACATATACATACAATATATGAAAAGCGGCAATTCCTTATGTATTATACAATATATTGTAATATATTTATCACTATATAAATATATGCAAAATATATGCACTTGTTTTCCATATATGACATTATATTATTTAATATATTGCACTATATTTTCCAATACATTGCCATATATTATCGTTTCATAAGGGTAGCTTTAGCATAGCATAACTACTCTTCGTTACAAGATAACGTGAACATAACTTTAAAACGTGTGTGATTTAGAATCGGACTGTTGACCTTGATTTGGCAATTAAATGTTGTGTCCCATATTAAACCAATACAAAACGCAATTTGTTTTCCATATTTTCGTAAATGTCCGTAAATGTGTTCTGTATTTCCGTAAATGTCCGATATACACGTCTGTCACACACACATGAATGATCACAATTCATTAATCGGACTCCCCTCCATGTCGAATCTCCGCCAGACATTCCTGCACTTGGCTCACGGTGTCCTGTTTGGAGCTAAGAGGTGCTCTCCTATTGGCTGTCGACAATGTTCACGTCACTATTTGCGTGAGCAAAGCCCTACGACTTATGATAATATTAAACACGGTTGATTTTATCGGAACACCAGGACGAGAAACAGAACTGCAATCCTTACCACCTTACATTTATCGATGGAGATAATCGCAACTTTGGTAAGACTCTCATGATTTTGTTCCGTCTTTAGAAATTTGTCTGCAACAGTAAAATCGCTTGACAGTTGTTTGGTGTATTATCAGCATTGGTTTATTTTTCCTAAATAAAAAAGATCTGTGCATTTAAAATCTGTTTGAGAAGCTTTCAAAGTTGTTAGATAGCATATCGTCGCTGTCCAAAGAAAAACAGGTATCTCCAAAACGGCAACTTTACAGGAGAACCCAAAAACCTCATTTGATTTGAGTGGTAGTGAATGGAACCAGACGTTTTTCCAAGCAGCTTTGGCCATTTCTATTGGTCCATTCTTTATGAAATTTCCACATAGTGTAGACAGCAGCTCATGTGACCAAATGAAATCTAAAAGTAAAATTCAGCAAAAATGGAGATACATGTTTTTCTTTGGACAGCGACGATATGCATCATAATAGTTGGAGAGATCTGAGAGTAAAAGAGAGAGAACATATGAAAAGAAGCCCACTTTGCAAAAAATACAAAAATTATGTAGAGCTAATTCAGCCAGAAAAAAACAGAGATAACTTTTAGTCCATATAGCTTAACACTAGTAAGTGTGATGCACTTCCGGGTCAGGGGTTAAATTGGACAAGTACAAGTTAAATGTGCATTGAAATGAACACTAAGACTCCATAGAGACACACTGGCCCCAGGCTAGCCTCGTTTAGCTAGTTAAAGCTAAGTAAGCTAAGTAATGCAAATATCCAGTATCACAGTGGCTATCTAGCAGCTGAGCCGGAGCAGGGTTAGCACACAGAGGTGGGTTATACGACTCAGGAACTGCATAACGCTTAAGTTACGCCTGCAGTTCAAGCTTCTCTGCAAGAAGTAGTGGCCAGAGGTACAATAACAGCTCTTTAATACTACAACCCCTGTAGTAAGAGGATGGTGGGCCACTGGTGGCCCCTTGGCAAATACAAAGATTATGTAGAGCTAATTCAGCCAGAAAAAAACAGAGATAACTTTTAGTCCGTATAGCTTAACACTAGTAAGTGTGATGCACTTCCGGGTCGGGGGTTAAATTGGACAAGTACAAGTTAAACGTGCATTGAAATGAACACGAAGACTCCATAGAGACACACTTGCCCCAGGCTAGCCTCGTTTAGCTAGTTAAAGCTAAGTAAGCTAAGTAATGCAAATCAGTTGTAATGTGTCTGAGCATAACCTACATAAACTTTACTAAAAATGAAACACAGCTGTTTCTTTTCTGTGTTAAACTTCAGGCTCAGGACAGCTTTTCGTTTTTTGCGGCTGCTAGCTGTGCATAGCCTTTAGCTTGCTAAGTAGCCTACAAGGAAAGTCAACAGTTAACACTCAGATGGAGTAGTTTCCTACAAAAAGCCCTGCTTCAGCTCAAACCGGTGCTCAAGAGCCTTGAAATACGTTGAAGAACTGTACTGCTCTGACTTATTAAAAAGGTTGAGGGTGCCGTAGGGGTCTAAAACAACATCACTTGAGCTGATGCAGTAACGAGGGCTCCTGAAATAACGTCTGGGGTTTTCCCACAGGGAACCTAGGAGAACAGGTTGATTAGGAGATGTTGGAAACAGTTCTGAAATGGAGGTCTGGTAATACTCCGGTGGCAAAACACCTTACACCAGCACAGGCCTTGTCTTTACACTGGTGCTGGTCTTGGTTTAGCTGGTCATGCAGCATGGTCATGCTAGGGTGGCTACACGTCCAGTTTTAGGCCGGACCATACGTTTTTTCAACTCCCAGTCCTCCATTCAGCGCAAGGTGTAACTAAGGCGGTAGGCTATCACCAAGATATTGGTCATTGTTCCAACAGTGGAACTTTAATAAGCTGTTATAACAACCGTTCCTACTTATCTATAGGACGATTCATCTGCATGCAGGGAAAACCTGTCATTGCAAAGTGCTTGTGACATCTCACATGTGGCACTGACTGGCTTTTAGGCGATCCCAGTCCTTCATCAGGCGCAGTATCTGGACGAATGCCTATTAGTCCTCTTTTCGGGATGAACTATTTAAAACGTTCCAATGTGCCATTGGCTCACGTCCATGTCAAAAGACATGTCTTGCCTTTTATTGGCTTACCAAGGTCATGTGACATGTGAATGTCATCCATTCCACTCAATTAGGTAAGCAGAACAATAATTGATGCGTTATTTACAGGGGTTGGACAATGAAACTGAAACACCTGGTTTTAGACCACAATCATTTATTAGTATGGTGTAGGGCCTCCTTCTGCGGCCAATACAGCGTCAGTTCGTCTTGGGAATGACATATACTGCGTCCTGCACAGTGGTCAGAGGGAGTTTAAGCCATTCTTCTTGCAGGATAGTGGCCAGGTCACTACGTGATGCTGGTGGAGGTTCGTCCTTCTTGGTGGTATGCTGACATTACCCTGGATACCGTGGCTCTTGATACATCACAAAGACTTGCTGTCTTGGTCACAGATGCGCCAGCAAGACGTGCACCAACAATCTGTCCTCTTTTGAACTCTGGTATGTCCCATAATGCTGTGTGCATTGCAGTATTTTGAGCAGAACTGTGCTCTTACCTGCTAACTGAACCTTCACACTCTGCTCTTACTGGTGCAATGTGCAGTTAATGAAGATTGGCCACCAGGCTGGTCTAATTTAGCCATGAGACCTCCCACACTAAAATGACAGGTGTTTCAGTTTCATTGTCCAGCCCCTGTAAGTTAAGTTATGATTTTAATTCTGCTCTAGTATTGTACCCAAGGGTGGGTTGTCCTCCTTTTTGGGGTTATGAAAGTGGCCACCCAGTGTTCCACCGGATGATGTTTCCTAGCTAGTACAGGAACATCCAAAACACAACATATGCAGTCCTGTGCTGTCTTTTCTAGCAAGGGATGATGTGAACTGATGCTACGCAAACCCAACACGCTCCTTACTGTGCTCCATTCTTATCCATCAAAATGCTCCACCCTCACTGGCTTCGAGGACACTGTTTACCTATTACACAACTCAGCAGAGCCAAAAGGTTAACTCCAAGCATTCTAGACCTCCCGCATCATTGGCTTCAAATAAGAGTTAAGCTCAACTGCATCGGACTCTAAGAATCGACTCTTGGACTAGTTTTGTAGAATTTTCCGAGACTGCATAGGAGTTTTAATCCCTGTTGGAAAAGTCACAGTAGAGCAAAACGCTCTATCAGGAGCGAGCACACAGCACCCCCACATGAGCGCTGAAAGCAGAAGAAAGAGAGAGAGGGAGCCAGGAGGGATGAGGCAGAAAGAAAGAGAACAAAAGAAGTTTCTTTTCAAGCCTAACTCCATAAACTCCAGTTAGTCAGCACCCTGAGCCTCGGTAGAACCCATGAAACCTTCTGCATGCCATGTGCGTGTGCTGTACACTCACCAGTCACGTGTATATATCTCCCCTCTTTCTGCATTTAGGCTCCCTGAATCTGCTAATGCCTCCTTAAGATGCACGGAACCGCACTTTGCTGCTGTAGGACGTTCTAAACAGCAGCCACACAGTGCAGAGTGTTATGCAACAGTGGAGGGAGGAAGGTTCGAAGGAAGAGGAAAAGGAAGACGCAGGGACAGGAAAGGTGGACAGGCCCTGCTGGTGTTTGCATTCAGATGTCAAAGTTCACAAACTTGTGGACCTCCGTTGAGCTAAGAGCGCAAAGCAAAGTACGCCTAAAGGAGCTACGTCTGTTTATAAGCCCGTCTGGCTGATCTGGCGGGCACAGATCCGGAAATTCTATAGGGGTCATTTCCGTTAGAAGGAGTCCGCATTCGTGGACAGTAAGAGGAAACGTAACTGGTTAGTTTTTCTGTGTATCTGCACTGAAGGATTTTCACTTTGGACGACTCTTTTGACTGTGTGCGTAAAAACATAATGAAAAAGGAGATAAGCTTATTCATGGGTTCTTAGCATCCATGGAAATGTCCATTTCAGGCCTGGACTACATTAAGGAGCACCTGGAGGAAGGCAGGTAAAGCGGGATGGGGTTAATGACTGAGTGACCATCACACATCAAAGGATTCAAGGAGACTTTGTTGTCATTCGCATCACATGTGGTACATGGGGTGGAACGAAATTGTAGTGCTCAAGGACCCAGTTACACCCAAGCCACAGTACTTAAATAAATAAAATATTAGATTAGATTAGATTAGATTCAACTTTATTGTCATTGTGCAGCGTACAGGTAAAGAGCCAATGTAATGCAGTTAGCATCTAACCAAAAGTGCAAGTACAGTATTATTTACATAAAGAGCCGTAGTAATAAATATATACATATATAAGCATATCTATATACATATCGTCGCTGTCCAAAGAAAAAACATGTATCTCTATTTTTGCTTATTTTTACTTTTATGCCTCGTTTGATCACATGAGCTGCTGTTTATACTGTGTGGAGATTTCATGAAGAATTGACCAACAGAAATGGCCCAAAACCGCTCGGAAAGACGTCTGGTTCCATTGACTTCCATTCAAATTAAATGAGGTTTTTGGCCTCTCCTGTAAAGTTGCCATTTTGGAGATACCTGTTTTTCTTTGGACAGCCACGATATACAGGGGTTGGACAATGAAACTGAAACACCTGTCATTTTAGTGTGGGAGGTCTCATGGCTAAATTGGACCAGCCTGGTGGCCAATCTTCATTAATTGCACATTGCACCAGTAAGAGCAGAGTGTGAAGGTTCAGTTAGCAGGTAAGAGCACAGTTCTGCTCAAAATACTGCAATGCACACAGCATTATGGGTGACATACCAGAGTTCAAAAGAGGACAGATTGTTGGTGCACGTCTTGCTGGCGCATCTGTGACCAAGACAGCAAGTCTTTGTAATGTATCAAGAGCCACGGTATCCAGGGTAATGTCAGCATACCACCAAGAAGGACGAACCTCCACCAGCATCACGTAGTGACCTGGCCACTATCCTGCAAGAAGAATGGCTTAAACTCCCTCTGACCACTGTGCAGGACGCAGTATATGTCATTCCCAAGACGAACTGACGCTGTATCGGCCGCAAAAGGAGGCCCTACACCATACTAATAAATGACTGTGGTCTAAAACCAGGTGTTTCAGTTTCATTGTCCAACCCCTGTAGATGAATGTATAAGAGCAGCATTACAAATGAGTGTTTGAACTGTAATATATATGTATTCAACTAACTGGCGTTTAATAGTCTTACAGCTTCTGGAATGAAGCTGTTCCTCAGTCTGTTCGGATCAGTGAACAGATCAGACATACTGTTCCTGACTTTGTATATAAATAGACCACAAGTTAGAAATATGTCCACGTGTACTCGTGACTGGCAAAGTTATACAAGCACTACTTCCTTTTCTATTAAATTAGTTCTGGCTAGTTTATGTTTATGAACCCGCAGAGACCCGCAGATGCCAGCTAGTAAAGGAAAACTCATTTGTGAATCTGTTTAAAGCAGGTTTCTATTAAATTTAAACTTGT
>JAMWET010000968.1:207500-242500 GCA_024036415.1 Prochilodus magdalenae
TCCAAAATCAGAGCAGACGGAGACAGAGCAGTGGGAGGAGTTTGGGAAGCTTAGACGTTGTGGGAGGGGGGCAAGGGGGGGAGCTTTGAAGATCACAAGTGACTTTGCCTTTGATCATAGACACAGTTTCTACTGAAACAATCCTCCAGTGGATGCAGAGAATAGAGAATAGCTCACTGAGTCAGAATCCTTAGGAATGACACACTCGTACATTCAAATCCATTCTATATTCAAATATCTGCATTCCAACAAGCACAAACACTGAGAAGCAAGCTGTGTTCAGCCCTAAAGGCATCTACTTGTAAAAAAAGTCCCCTCTTGACCAAATAGGCCACTACCTCCAAACTGAGGCTCCCATGACAAAGAATGACATTTACACAATCTGTCCTTTACTCCAAGTGTAGTCAATCAACCAAGACATGTTAGGGGTCCAAGTGTTGCTGCTTTAGTTTTACACTGGGGCCCATAATGATAACGTAGCTTAGAAAAGCCAACGGAAGCTCAGGAGCATTTACGCATTTAGCTGACGCTCTGATTCAGAGCGACTTACAAGGTTAATAATGTTACAGGTTGGCCAGTGTAGTGTTAGGAGTCTTGCCCAAGGACTCGTATTGGTGTAGCACAGCACAGTCACCCAGACCGGGATTCCAACCCCAGTCCCCCACATGTGGTGGTGGCTGGAATACCAAACACTAGCTGGAGCATCATACGCTCTCTCAAACTGTGTTATGATGTTTGACTATTGCAAATGAACTTGTACTATGTACAGGGGTTGGACAATGAAACTGAAACACCTGGTTTTCATTTATTAGTATGGTGCAGGGCCTCCTTTTGCGGCCAATACAGCGTCAGTTGGTCTTGGGAATGACATATACTGCGTCCTGCACAGTGGTCAGAGGGAGTTTAAGCCATTCTTCGTGCAGGATAGTGGCCAGGTCACTACATGATGCTGGTGGAGGTTCGTCCTTCTTGGTGGTATGCTGACATTACCCTGGATACCGTGGCTCTTGATACATCACAAAGACTTGCTGTCTTGGTCACAGATGCGCCAGCAAGACGTGCACCAACAATCTGTCCTCTTTTGAACTCTGGTATGTCACCCATAATGTTGTGTGCATTGCAGTATTTTGAGCAGAACTGTGCTCTTACCTGCTAACTGAACCTTCACACTCTGCTCTTACTGGTACAATGTGCAGTTAATGAAGATTGGCCACCAGGCTGGTCCAATTTAACCATGAGACCTCCCACACTAAAATGACAGGTGTTTCAGTTTCATTGTCCAACCCCTGTAGATAGTGAGACTGTACGGCTAAATGCTATCTATTAAAATGGACAAAGCTGCATTCATAGACAACACTCATAGTCACTCAAGACCACCACTGCACCCCTTTATCAGTGCAACCTAATTTATTCACTTTTGTCCACTTGTTATGTTGTTTGAAGCTGCTGACCCCTTAACACAGACACTGTTGAGACATGTTTGTTGTCCAGTGGGCAACTACCTACTGTTTATAGCACTATGACAGCAGTGGGAAACCCTCTGGGGTGTTTGCAGACATTCAAAGGGAACTAAAAACTGATGTTCTGTAAAGATGCTGGGACAACTGTGCTTGAAACGAACGCTATTTTACTGCACACAGCAGCAGGAGAGAACCAGCACTTATCTGGTTCCCCATCCTTGGAGATCCCATACACCCTTACATGCTGATTCTCTTCCCTGGGGCGGATGGGCTCTTCCAGCAAGACAACGCGCCACATCACATAGCTAGAAATGGCCAACATTAGTAGAAAGAGCATGATCAAGCTTCTAATCGCTACCCTGGCCCACTAATTCCCCAGACTTGAACCCAATTGAGCATCTGTGGGACCACTTTGATTGTCATATTCGCTCTATGGATCCTCTCCCACGCTCCCTCCAGCAGATGTGGGATGCCCTGCAGTCAACATGGCTCCAGATTCCTGTAACAACCTACCAGGAATGTATTAAGTCACTCCCAGCCCATCCAGCTGTTGTCTATGCTGCACACAGTGGTTACTCTAGATATAAGCGGGTGGTCATAATAATGTGACTCGACTGAGTATTTGCTATTATGAATCAAGCTGAGTATTTGGTACTTCGAATAAAAGCCCACCCCTCATTAACGATGTTTTTTGGTGGTATTATGCTGAAACATGGTAATAAAACAATTAAATGTTAAGGTTAAATGTTAAAGGTTAAAGTTCACGTAAATAGAACTAGCTCTAATCATCAGCCAGTGTTGCTCTCTTTACAGATCTCAATTTCAGAACTCACATAGTGCCTTTCACACACCCAAGAACACAACGCTAATACATGAAGGTTAGGAATTCCAGAGTGTGGGGGCAGCAACACTAAACAACCTGCCACCCATAGAGGAACAGCCTAGGAACAGCCAGAAGACCAGAATCGCAGGACCTTAGCTTGTGAGGCAGGGCATGAGGATGTAACAAAGCAGAGGGATAAGCAGGTGCAAGGCTTTAAAGGTCAACAGCAGGTCTTCCTATCAGATGCATTCTGTATCTGGCAGCTAGTGTAGCTGGTGACGGACAGGGGGTGGTATGTGTGGAATTCTTAGCGGGCACTAAGACACTGGCTGCAGAATTCTTAGTGCACTGAGGAGGGCGAAGAGCTTTAGAAGGTAAGTCATTCTCTATTTTTGAACAGGCACCTCAACACAAGCCCTAACAAGAGCTAAAAGTCCCAGTGCCACTGGTAGCACAGTATGAAATGGAAAGGTTGTATGTACACTCATTACCAAATTCCATACGGAATTCCAGAAGGAATCCACTGACAGGAATGAAACTTGGTGGGTAGGTTTGACATTGTGAGACATGCGAATGATTTAAGTTTGAAGCTCATCCACGGCTAACATAGGTAAAGACGGGCCTTATCGCTGTACCTGACTGACCCAACAGCCACGATTGCGGACATTCAGCAAGCAGTGATGCCCTCCATGAGTCATCCTGTTAGTGCCATCACCACTGGCAGACGTTTGCACACAGACCGTTACAACGACTGTCCTTAACAACACCCTTAACGACAGCGGGGCATCTTCAGTTGTCTTGGTGGAGACAACCAATGAATCCATATGGTCAGCGCCAAGATGAACGGTTTGACACCGCGTCCAGAAGGCCTGGTGTCACTCCACCTCCACCCCTACCGCACACTCTACAGGAGTACATGTGAGGATATTCAAGCTGCATGGGATGGATTATCACAGGGCACCATTAGAAACCTCTACAGCTCCATACTGAGACCCCTGGCACGTTGGGTTATTTATTGTTCCTGGTTCCTGGAAATTAGCATGACGCTATTAGCTCTAAGCCTTTATTAGCCATTAGCTACATTAGCCTCTACAGACACTAGATTAGTAAAAAGGACACCTTGCACATCTTGGCTGGCTGGCTAAATGTCAATTAAGATGGCAAAATGGTGTAAGAACTTTTCTCTGAAACACTGCTTTAGGGCACTGCACTGCATCTCAGGACACGGCTCCAATTCGGCTACGCAGCAGGAGCAGCCGCACACAAGTCCAGGCCTATGCTAAGCCACAACATGTCTCAGCGAAGCTGCTGTGGTGGTCTGTGAACGGCATGATGTTGTTCTGTTTTTAGAGCTTACATATTGCCCGCGCTGTGACCAGTATTTTCTAGCCTAGCGCAGGGTGCAGTTTTAGGCATGGCGCACTGAGTCTGCCAAGCCATCTGCTCTGAGTCACAACCGGAGGATGCGTGTTACTACACAATGACTGGCCGTCCACGTCGGTCTCTCTGACTGACTGTCTGCCTCTCTCTACCTCTTCTAGCCTTTCGACACAGATTTACTCCACTAATCCCACTCATCAGTCTCTCGGCTGCCAATTTAGCGGGAGAGGGTGCAGGAGGGATATAAACAATGACACATCATTACTGTTATGCCGTAAACAATATTAAAGCTGAACCAAACAGCTTATGAGGAGCTTAATTCCAAAATGCTGTAACAGTTTTCTATTTACAGATGACATTCGATGGAAAGTATTTTTTATTTCTATAATAAAAAAATTTACTATAGAACTAAGGTCTACGCCAACAACACTTGCCTTCCCTTTTAAACGGGAAGCATGGAAATCACAGTCTTCGTTCATCTACCTGGCCCTTTTATCCAGAACGACTTCCAAGGTTAATCATATTATAGGTGGGCCAGTGTAGTGTTAGAAGTCTTGCCCAAGGACTCGTATTGGTGTAGCACAGCATAGTCACCCAGACCAGGATTCGAACCCCAGTCCCCCACATGTGGTGGTGGCTCCCTGACAAGTAGTGGTGTTATCCACTGAGCTACACCAACCGCTATCCTCGTCTCTTGATGTGTTGCGACTTGTTGTTCCCAAAGTTTGGACTGAACTGGGGAAAACAGCTTTTCATTTTTTCTGCACCATCTGCCTGGAACAACCAACAAAATAAACTAAAGATCCAAAATATTGGCCATGGTGAGGTCTACTGAACCCAGGTTGTCTTTGTGTAGACGTTTAATTCGTTCCTGTGTAAGTTGGTGAAGCTGCCATTCTACCTACATTTAAGGCATTTAGCTGACGCTCTCATCCAGAGCGACTTACAAGGGTAATTATATTACAGGGAGGCCAGTGTAGTGTTAGGAGTCTTGCCCAAGGACTCTTATTGGTGTAGCAGAGCATAGTCACCCAGACCGGGATTCGAACCCCAATCTGTCACATGTGGTGGTGGTCGTTCCCTGGAGGGTAGCGGTGTTATTCGCTGAGCTAAACCAACCCCTGCCATACCGGACTGTTCCATAGCCTCGATGCTGTGACCCAAAAGCCTCGACCACCCCTCAGCTTCATTCGAGACCAGGGACCAGCCAACAGTAGCTGGTCAGAAGACCTCAGAGACCGTGAAGCAGTATATGGGTAAAGTAGGTCATTAATATACAAAGCTGCTCGCCCATGTAATGCCTCAAAAACAAGCTAAAGTATATCATCGCTATCCAAAGAAAAACAGGTACCTCCAAAATGGCAACTTTAAGCCTCCTTGAATGGAAGTCAATGGAACCAGACGTCTTTCCAAGCAGTTTTGGCCCATTTCTGATGGTCCAAATTTAGACAGTGTAAATAGCAGCTCAAATGAGGCATCAAGGTAAACATCAGCAAAAATGGAGATACATGTTTATCGTTGGACAGCGACGATACGTATCCTGTAATAGACAGGAAGCTAATGATATTGGCTATATTAACTGAGCTACACATACAGAAGTAGTGTCTCATGACGGCATGCCACACATCTCGATATTTAGTTGTAGAGGTTCCTGAGGGTGTCCTACTGTAACGCTATTGGTTTCTCTTTACTCCAATGTATTTTGCAGACACTATATTGATATATATCTGCTGTAATCCATCTACCGCAAACATGGAAGCGTAGCATCATTTCACAAGCTTTGTACCACTGTAATAATACTAATGGATACAGTACAGTAAAAAAGCCAATCTGTGTCACATGGGCAACTTAACATTCGGTAGCAGCATTATTAAATTCTGGTGAAGATGAAAGGTAGCTTGCCGGTTGCTAAGGCTACCATCATTAACGCTAGATATCGTCTCAGGATTGACAGGTCTGTGTTACCTCCTTTCACAATTTCATACTATCTGCATCCACCCCAGCCAGGTTACCTCCGTCCTAGCACCGTCCTCTCTTTTGGAAAGAGCTACATGGAGGGAGGAGGGAATGATACATTTGTCATCCCCACTTGATATTTAGGAAATGAACCCAGTGCTGCCATTTGCCCAACTCTTCTTGGTAAAACTAGATGCTGCTGCCTCTTCCTGTTAGACTCGAGAACTGCACACGCACAATTGCGTCACCGGTACAGTCGGCTTTGATGCATACAGGTTGGCAGATCTGTAAAAGACTAAACGCTCATTTGCATATCACAGCCCTCAGTGATATCAATACTGCCGAATCCAGTATCGCGATACCGACTAACAAACGATACATTGAGAAGCCCTAGACAACATCATGCACCCCATAAACTCCCAGGGACCCAAACACACGCACCTGCAGGGTCCATGACCTCCTCAATGACGGGTGGCAGACGCAGTCCGCAGTCCATGGTTGTCGTGGCGACAAGCTCAAGGGGGTCGATGGGGGATCGGACACGTCCACGCAGGAAGGCAACGCGGCAGGAGCAGAGGCAGTGCTGGGAAAGACACACACACACACTCAGGATCCACACACACCGTGCTGCAACGGTCGCTTCATCCTGACACACACACATGCACGCACGCACGGGCGCATATAGACACAGTGAGATAATGCAAGCATGTCTAAGCTGGATCTATTTAGGGACACTACCATCTGTCTAAGCTGCAAGTTGAAGATGATGTCTTTTCTTTCTGCTTTCTCCCATCCCTTCTCTCTCTTTCTCTCTCCCTCTCTATTTCTCTCTCTCTCTATCCTGCTGATAAGACAAAGGCAAAACAACGCACCACATAACTGACCACTTCACACACACACACTCATCCTCTCCTGTGCTGGTTTGTTACACGCACCTTTAATGAGATCACTCTGCAGCTCAGGACGCTGACAGCCGATACTCAGTGCTGGTTACCTCTCTGCTGTTTTCCCCTGTATCCTCCTCTCCTCCCCTCTCTCTCTCTCACTCGCTCACTCACTACCTCCTGCTCTCGTGCTCCCTCCTCCTCTCCCTGCATAATTCCTCGCCTCTCCTCGTGCCAGGTTAACCACTTCACCCTCATTTGTAAAATCCCTCCATGTATGCATGGAGTGATAGTCCTGCACACATCTCAGAAACAGAACTACTACATTACACTAAGGGTTCTCGGCAGGAGCTTTAGCCATCATTGTGTTTACTGACCGTTTCATTGGCTGCCTGTCCTAACCCTAACCAGGAGCAGCACCTTCAACACCACTGACAGGAGGTTAGAATACGCCGTCGGGGCAGTAGGGCTACAGCTTCATCCTCTCATGTTGGACTGATTCCACTCCTACAGCGCTACAGTCACTCACCATCACCTCTACAGGTACAAAGTGGTATTACGAGACAGGACAAGCCGGAGACAGGCTGGTTAGCATGCTGACTTCAGTAATATCTGTTATTACAGACTTCTTGGGCCCACCATCAAAACGGCCATTTATTCAAATTTTTTGTAGTCTAAATTTAGTCACTTTGGAATATTTAAAAATAATAATCTTAATAATCGTAATGATCTAAACACACTGTTTCTTAAATGCATGTAATTTTGGATCGCTACACGTTACATTATACCATATAGCGTATATACATCCTTAATGTAGTATATGGATCATTCTACTAAACTAGTCCTAACTGCCGTCCATTTAAGCATTCAGACCTCCAGATAGTAATATGGAGTATATGATAATGGGTTTAAACCCAAAGCATTACCTATAATAATAATAAACTGAATATACTGGTGCTGTTGTGCAAAAAAGGAAAAAAAAAATTCTCCATTTATGGGCTTTTTTGCTTACTTTGAAAAGTGCAGTTCTCTGTACGATGTGTCCAACTGTTGTGATGAACAGAGCAATTGAAATGGTGCGAATAAATAAAAACACCACTCAAATAATATCTGGTGGTCCTGTGGGGGTCCTGGCTGTTCAAGAACAGTGTAATTTATAATTGAAAACAGTATGTATAATTAAAACAGATGAAGTAGAGTCTGTAACTGTAGACATCTATCTATCTATCTATCTATCTATCTATCTATCTATCTATCTATCTATCTATCTATCTATCTATCAGTCAGCCTATCTATCTATCTATCTATCTATCTATCTATCTATCTATCTATCTATCTATCTATCTATCTATCTATCTATCTGTCAGCCTATCTATCTATCTATCTATCCATCTATCCATCTATCTATCTATCTATCTATCTATCTGTCTGTCTATCAGTTGTATTTCTATAAATACACTTATTGCACGGCTCCTGAGATGTTGCATAATTCAGCCAACTCACTGAAGCTCAAAAAAGGAACAAGGTTCACCTTCGTGCATCAGCGTCATATTATGGGGTTGCCAAGCAACCCAGGTTTGTTGGATGGCATCTGAAGGACGTGTGTGCGGCCAAAAACAAAAAACCACACACATGTGATTATCGCTGCTGACTGAGCAGGTGTGTGTGCTCCGTGGACAAATGCACATCTGTGATACCAGGAAAAGGGCAGAGCAGAGTGAATATGACACCCGGCATATGCTGCGTCTAATCAGGACATCTCAATGAGATGAATCATCCTCAGCACTGCAGTGACACTACAGTGGTGGTGGTGTGTTAGTGTGCGTTGTGCTGGTGTGAGTTAATCAGACACAGCAGTGCTTCTGGACACCTCATTGTCACTGCTGGACTAAGAAACATCCACCAACCAAAACTGTCCAGCCAACAGTGTCCTGTGGGCAGCGTCCTGTAAGTAGCATCCTGTTAGCTGTGTCCTGTGGGCAGCACCCTGTGAATAGCATCCTGTGGGCAGCGCCCTGTGAGTAGCATCCTGTGGGCAGCATCCTGTGAGTAGCGCCCTGTGATTAGCATCCTGCGAGTAGAGTCCTGTGTATGTTTTGTGGGCAGCGTCCTGTGGGCAGCGTCCTGTGGGCAGGGTCCTGTGGGCAGCGTCCTGTAAGTAGCGTCCTGTTAGCTGTGTCCTGTGGGCAGCATCCTGTGAGTAGCGCCCTGTGAGTAGCATCCTGTGAGAAGCACCCTGTGAGTAGCGTCCTGTGATTAGCATCCTGCGAGTAGAGTCCTGTGTATGTTTTGCGGGCAGCGTCCTGTGGGCAGGGTCCTGTGGGCAGGGTCCTCTGAGCAGGTATCAAGGTATGAGGGTGCTTCCATGCTTTTCTTTTTTTTTCAGCAGGGTATTTGGTAAGTTGGCACATGGTAGATCTGTCTCTCTTTGTAGTTTGTACGCCACCCACAGCTAATATGAGTTATACACCAAATCCATCCACCTACAACAGCCACTGATCAATCAAAGGTACTGAGGAAGCAGATTATCTCTCCCAGATAAGAGGCAGCTCCTAAATTCATTATTCACATACACAGACTGTAGATCACTATACTACAGTATATTTTCTCTGTTAAGCTCTCCTTTGCTTTCTTCCTTAACACTCCATCCTCCAACCTTTACCACTCTTTCATCTTTCCTCTCTCTTCCTCTATCTAACTCATTTTTACAAGAACTCAAGTTATTAGAGATCAACAAATTTTTTTTTTCTGCTAAAATTAAACTCATCTGACTAGCTTTCATACATTTCATTAACGATACCATAAAAACTAGCTAGACTGCTAATGTTAGCATTAGTCTAACTACTTTTCATAAACATTACCTCACCTGAAGAGACTTAGCTAACTTGATAGCTAATGTTACAGTGCGCCTAACTACTTTTCATCGCTTCACGTAAACAGAGACTTAGCTAACTACATTTTGTTAAGGTTCCTTCAAGAAAAGCGATTTAACTAGCTGGCATTTCTAACTTTAGCCTAACTACTTTTCATTGCCTCACGTAAACAGAGATTTAGCTAAAAAGCATGCAATTAGCATTAGCCTAACTACATTTTGTTAAGGTTACCTTAAGAAAAGCGATTTAACTAGCTGGCATAGCTAACTTTAGCCTAACTACTTTTCATTGCCTCACGTAAACAGAGATTTAGCTAACTAGCATAGCTAATTGTCAAAGACCATAGCTTATCAGCAGCTGCACAGTTTGTGTTGGTCATCCTAGGACCCCCATAAATATAATCCTGTATAGTCCTACACTCTGTGGCAGTCAAGACAATGTTGGGACCACACATGTACATATGCAGTCATGTATTACTTAGCATAATGTTTAGGTGAACAGCTTACATTACAGATGTGCAATATATATATATATATATATATATATATATATATATATATATAAATATAAAGATAATTATGCATATACCCCTATTAATGGACCGGAGCGGCTGTCATATTAAGACCTGAGACACAACATCATACACACATATAAGAGAAATGGGTCCCTGGTTCAGTGAAGCTTTATGCTGGAAGTTTCAAGCAGCTAGGCTGAGGCATTGCTTTTGGTACTGGCTGTGGGAACTCTGATACACCCAGTCCAAGAACCATCAGTGCCCACAGGACACTGGCCACTGGCCACAGGACGCTGCCCACAGGATGCTGTTGGCTGGATAGTATTGGTTGGTGGACACTGTGACACTGAGGTGTCCAGCAGCACTTCTGTGCTTGATCCACTCACATCAGTACTACACACATCAGTGTCCTGTGGTGGTCCTGACCATTAAGAAAAAAAGGGTAATACAGTATACAGAGAAACAGATGGACTACAGCCTGTAACTGTAGAACTACAAGGTGCTCCCATATGGTCAGTGGAGCTGATAAACTGGACCGTGGGTGTAGATACAAGGAGGTGTACCTAATATAAAGGCCTCACTGGGTGTATATCATATATACAGCATTCTGAAACTCCTGAATTATTAAATGTTTGTAAACTAAAAATATCACCACTTTAATACTTTGGGCCTTCAATGTGGGGCACAGCGAGACGGCAGCTGGTTCCCCACCTGCACCTGTCTGAAAACATTCAGTCTCTCTGCCTCTGGCTCTTTCTCGCTCTCGCCGACGCTCTCACCAACAATGCGAAAGACGGATCAATGTTTCAGCTCAAAGCTGGAGGAAAGATAAGGACTCTCATCTAAAAACCAAATGGACATCCCCTCCTCTCTTCCTCACACTCACACACCGAGTGATGGCATTTAAATCCCAAACCGGCCTTTTCGAGCACACAGTCAATATGCTACAGTGAGATAACCAGCATTAATCTGCTTCCTGATTCAAGCAGCCCGGGACGCAAACATGCCGCGCACTTTCCATCCAGGTGGCCCAGATTGCACAGGAAACGGGGAAGCTGCTTCCAACCCGTGGCTGGTGCACTGGTGCTGCCCCTGACATAGCCGGTCGCCTGGAAACACGCTGTGACCTCGCTAGGCACAGCTGGCAAGAGCTGAACACCTCAAAACAAGAAGCTGTGATGGTAGGAAAGAGGCCTTGCTGGTGTAAATGGACAGTGGAAAAGGTCATGGTGTTCCAACACCAGATTTGAACTTTGCCTTGTCCATCTCATAAGCGCCACTTCCTATATAGGAGCACACAGAACACCCCAAAGACAACCAGGTGTTATAGGGGTGACGGATCATTCTCAGGACACTGGCATAGTTGTGACACTGGACTACCACATGCACACTGTGATCAAGCTTAACGTACATATGCTAAACATGCTTGGTGTTGTCATGTTAAAGAAAATATGGACGCCTTTGAAAAAGACGTCATCTAGAAGGCAGCATGTCAATATGCATATACACTCATTAAAATAACGGTTACACCCAGAAGGAAGTGTGGGAGTGCAGTGCTGTTGGGAAGGAAGATAAAGGCCACCATGAACAATAAATGTTGATGCATTTTAACTGATATGGGGAATATTTATTGAGCTACACATACAGAAGCCTGTCTCTCAGTATGGTGTTGGGCCACCATATTTGCTAACCCAGCATGCCAGACGTCTCAGCATCATGGAGCTGTAGAGGTTCCTAATGGTGTTCTGTGATAATCCATCCTATGCAGTTTGAATATCCTCACACAGATCCTGCAGATGGTGCGGTAGGGGTGGAGGTGGAGTGACACCAGGCCTACTGGACGCATGATGCATGACATCAGATCGTTCATCTGGGCAACTACCATAAATTAAGACACATCATAAAGCAGGTGCCAGACATCAGGCATCATTCCTTATAGGTCACGTAATAACTTTGTGTGTGAGCTTTCACAGACCTCAGGTATCTGGTTCCCATCACCACCACAGTTCACAATCCTGGCTCTCAGAGACGTTTACATCTTAACCTTTATGCTGATATTTTGAAAAATCATGGAGTTAACCTTTAACTAAGATTTCTGGATGCAGTGAAGCATGATGATGTTTATTGACAGTTCACCAAAGCGTTCCTAAGCCCATGGTGATATCCTTCACAGAAGCATTCCGTTTCCTAACTGTGATTTCTGACTTTTCCTTTACACACAGAGATTTTCCAGATTCTCTAAATGTTTTGATGCATGTCTGGCAAAGGTGTTGAGCCTTGACCCATCTTTACTCATGAAGAACCAGCCATTTCCTGGTTTCCCCTTGTATGCCTAAGCACGACTGCATCAGCTGTTTCCTTAATATTTCACAATGTTCCTAGTTACAATTTTTACTTTCCCAACTTTTGTGAAACACATTTATGGAATCTACTTCAGATATATGTATATCTACCAGAACGTTTACTTATCTCCTCTTTCTACCAGATTTCCAAATCCCTACTTGTTATTTTCATTATTATTTTCATATAGTGTTCCAACCTTTGGAATTGAAGGTTGTATGTAACTTTGTACAGTAGAAAAACGATGAAATACAAATTACTATTAAACATAATCCATTCCAAAAAGCACACAGTCAAGAGCACTTGAGTCAAAGGCGCTTGAACTGGAATGAGCACTATGCCTGCACAGTGTTGTGATTAGGCAGACTCTTAATAGAACTGGAGGGCGTGAAGTAGTGAGTCATACTGCTTTAACTCAGGAAAATCATGCTAATGCCATATGGTTCATTTCCAGCTGATAGTTTACACCCTGACCGCCACATCTGGAAAAATACAATGATTAATAATGAGGTATTATTATTTTATTAAAAGAAAGAAAAAAAAAAAACAACAACAACAGAAAAAGCTGTACACTTCCACCGTCGAGTGATTTAGTCTGACATATAAATCGAGATATACAAGTCAATAAACAAAGGATTTACAAAAAAAGCTGGTACCACTATGTGATACGCATAGGAGCGTTCTCTCCTTCAGACATTCATTAGCATGATCCTTTGACAAAAGGAAATTAATAATCTCTTCTCCTCACAGAACTATACAGAGGACTATCCAGCACTTATCCAGTTCAGCTCAGGTAGACGCGTCCAGGAAAGGGATTTTAAGGACAGCCTCAAATGTACCATGAATCTCTTTCAAAGGGCACTAGACAAGTCTTTCAGGGATTTGCTAATTTGACGGAGGAGGTGGAGGTGGTGGAAGCTGGAACATCATGCCTGGATAAGGACCCGGGGGCCAGGGGGCCATGTGAGGAGGAGGAGGTGGACCAGGGTATGGAGGGAAGCCATTACCCTGGAAGGGAGGATGGAAGGGGCCAGGAGGAGGGAACGTATAGCCAGGTTGGAAGTAGGGGTTACCTTGGGGTCGATAGTGGGGGCTACCTGGAGGCTGGAAGTGGGTGTTGCCCTGGGACTGAAAGGGGGGCGTGTTTTGTGGCTGAAAGTGAGGATTGGCGTGGTAGTTGTTGTGGAAGGTACCGTGAGGATTGTGGTACCCAGGGCGGTCATGCTGAGGTTTCCTCTGTTTTCTTCTGGGGGGTTTCTGAGGCTTACAGGTGGGTTTCTCATCATCTGCTGAACAAAAGATTCAGTTAGGAGTCTTCTCCCTCATCTACAAGAGGGTAAGCAATCAAGAGAGTGTGCAGGAAGTAGCTGTGTAAAAGATAAACGCTGCATTTAATAACAGCAGGATTATGAGTAGTGTTTGGAAGACGTTTCGGGTGTGGAGTAAATCTGTCATAAAGAGCTGTGTCTGGCAATAGTTAGATACAAGCAGATGTGTTTTTTTCCAATGGTGAGAAAACCAGTGTTTGGCAAAGAGCTGTTTTATAAAAGTGTAGTAAATAGCAGTGTGTGGTGGTACAGAGTCATGCTTGTAGGTGTGTGGAGATAGTGTTTGGTCAAAGCGTCATGGAGTACACATGTAAGCAGAACTCTTTACAAGTGTCAGTGATATGACATGCCTTGTTGGGCTAATCTGTCCATTAACCGTTATATCCATGTCTCTTAGGTGTGTGTCTCTTAGGTGTTAGTCTTTGTTAGCACTGTTGTAAGCAGCGGGGTTTGGTAGCCATCAGTTGGTAAGCAGCTGGGGTTGGTAGACTTGTGATAAGCAGCAATGTTTGGTAACAGTGTGGTAAGAAACAGGGTTTGGTAGATTGGAGATAAGAAACAGGGTTTGGTAGTGGTGTGTTGGTAAGCAGCAAGGTTTGGTAGACATAACAGGCAACATGCAATAAGTAATAAGCAACAGGGTTTGGTAGCAGTGTGGTAAGCATTAACATATCTAATCAGCAGCGTTTGGTAGAAGTGTAATAAGCAACCGTGTTTGGTATATGTGTGATAAGCAACAGGGTTTGGTAGCAATGTGGTAAGCATTAACATATCTAATCAGCAGGGTTTGGTAGACGTGTAATAAGCAACAGGGTTTGGTAGATGTGTAATAAGCAACAGGGTTTGATAGCGGTGCATTGGTAAGCAGCAAGGTTTGGTAGACATGTAATAAGCAACAGGGTTTGGTAGACGTGTAATAAACAGCAGTGTTTGGTAGACGTGTAATAAGCAACAGGGTTTGGTAGACATGTGATAACAGCAGGGTTTGGTAGCAGTGTGGTAAGCATTAACATATCTAATCAGCAGGGTTTGGTAAACATGTGGTAAGCAGCAGGGTTTGGTAGACGCGTGATAAGCAGCAGGGTTTGGTAGACGTGTGATAAGCAGCAGGGTTTGGTAGACATGTGATAAGCAGCAGGGTTTGGTAGACGCATGATAAGCAGATGCGTTTGGTAGACGTGTGATAAGGAGCAGGGTTTGGTAGACGTGTGATAAGGAGCAGGGTTTGGTAGACGTGTGATAAGCAGATGCGTTTGGTAGACGTGTGATAAGCAGATGCGTTTGGTAGACGTGTGATAAGGAGCAGGGTTTGGTAGACGTGTGATAAGGAGCAGGGTTTGGTAGACGTGTGATAAGGAGCAGGGTTTGGTAGACGTGTGATAAGGAGCAGGGTTTGGTAGACGTGTGATAAGGAGCAGGGTTTGGTAGACGTGTGGTAAGCAGCAGGGTTTGGTAGACGTGTGATAAGCAGATGCGTTTGGTAGACGTGTGATAAGGAGCAGGGTGTGGTTGAGATGTGATAAGGAGCAGGGTTTGGTTGAGATGTGATAAGGAGCAGGGTTTGGTAGACGTGTGATAAACAGCAGGGTTTGGTAGACGTGTGATAAGGAGCAGGGTTTGGTAGACGTGTGATAAGGAGCAGGGTTTGGTAGACGTGTGATAAGGAGCAGGGTTTGGTAGACGTGTGATAAGGAGCAGGGTTTGGTAGACGTGTGATAAGCAGATGCGTTTGGTAGACGTGTGATAAGGAGCAGGGTTTGGTAGACGTGTGATAAGGAGCAGGGTTTGGTAGACGTGTGATAAGCAGATGCGTTTGGTAGACGTGTGATAAGCAGATGCGTTTGGTAGACGTGTGATAAGGAGCAGGGTTTGGTTGAGATGTGGTACACCAGAGTTTGGTGGTGTGACTGACCCGAGTCCGACTCCTCCCGGCCCTGCGGCTGATGCTGCTGTCTCTTCTGCTCCTTCAGCTTCTGCTTGGCCAATCGCTCCTGTTCATCATCACTGAAGTCTAGAGCCTAAACAAACGCACACAGCCATTAACACAATAACCCCACAATACCAGCTCCACCAGAACACAGTCTTAGCTACACACAGTCTACTCAGCACAGCTCAATCCACAAAGAGGATCATCAATGAAACAGGTAGCCCACAAACCTACAGCTGCTTCTTTAGATATGTTAACAACTGCTACTACTGTGGGAACTCCAACAGCATTCAAAACCACGAATGAGCCTGACATCCAAGCGTTTCAGGACAGGCCACAAGTAGTACTGAAACACAGTTACCTCTGGGGGAGGCTCCTGATCGTTTTTCCAGGAAGCATCTGATCCTTTAGCTCTATAAAGAAAAACCAAAACATTTAACGTGAGGATTAAAATCACTGGGTTACTCGTACTGAGCATATGACCTAATGCTTAAAGGGCACACATTCAGCTATGACACCCCCCTGACACAGGAAGCTGCTCTCTGAAACGAAGGGCTACACACCTGTTGAGCTCCTCAACAAATACGTAGTCGGTGAAATCTTTGATTTTGGGGGCAAAGAAAACAGGCTCCCCTATTCCGAGGCTCCTCTGTTCTATGTCCTGATGAGAGTTGAATCTCAAGACATAGTAAGGCTGGCATACTGGGCCAAAGACTTCAAACACCTATTACAAGAAAAGAGACGTCAGTCTGCAGACACTGAGCCACAACCACCACCACAAAGTGCTTTCTCTCCATCACATACAGTTCAGGTAGGAGGAACTCTAAGAAAACAGGAACAGGATATCTGACTGAGAACTCACCTTGCCAATAGCGAACCTGTCCTTGTCGAACAGGACACTCTCGTCGTTCAGGGGTCGTGAGTCCTTTTTTGACTCAACAATGACTGGAGAATCAAACGTCAAGCAGAAGACAAATATTACTCATTTACACCAAATTTTAAACATCCATACAGACCAAACTATAATCGAACCAGCATGAGTTTTCCAAACAGAAGTGGGCTAAAGGACATATATATATATATAGAGGGGTTGGACAATGAAACTGAAACACCTGGTTTTAGACCACAATCATTTATTAGTATGGTGTAGGGCCTCCTTTTGCGGCCAATACAGCGTCAGTTTGTCTTGGGAATGACATATACTGCGTCCTGCACAGTGGTCAGAGGGAGTTTAAGCCATTCTTCTTGCAGGATAGTGGCCAGGTCACTACGTGATGCTGGTGGAGGTTCGTCCTTCTTGGTGGTATGCTGACATTACCCTGGATACTGTGGCTCTTAATAAATCACAAAGACTTGCTGTCTTGGTCACAGATGCGCCAGCAAGACGTGCACCAACAGTTTGTCCTCTTTTGAACTCTGGTATGTCACCCATAATGCTGTGTGCATTGCAGTATTTTGAGCAGAACTGTGCTCTTACCTGCTAACTGAACCTTCACACTCTGCTCTTACTGGTGCAATGTGCAGTTAATGAAGATTGGCCACCAGGCTGGTCCAATTAGCCATGAGAGACCTCCCACACTAAAATGACAGGTGTTTCAGTTTCATTGTCCAACCCCTGTATGGTATATATATATATATACTCTATATATATATATATAATATATATTGATATATATATATATATATATATATATATATATATATATATATATATATATATATACACACACATATATATACACACATATAATATATATATATATATATACACACACATACATACATACATACATATACATACATTTTATATATATATATATATATATATATATATATATATATATATATACATATATATATATATATATATATACACACACATATATACACACACACGCACACCCACTGGGCCTTGTTTCTATACTGACTGCCCGTCTAATCAGTTAGGTGCATGTGCCAGGTTTCCATCCCTAAGGCACCAATGAGGGCTGCTAGAGGCGCCAAGGAGACGGTGCCCAAACCTGATGTGCTGACAGATGCCGTAAGAAAATAGCAGGAGGATGTTGTCAGACACGAGAGAAGGCAGAAAAACGACTGGGGGGGTTTGGTTGGTTTGCGCCGTTTGTTTAAACATGAAGGGAAGTGTTTGCAGCAACCCAAACTCCTGCCTCAAGCGACCTTCCTGATCCCGGGGGTGCACAGGCCGTGTTACACTGCACATTGTAGGTTTACAATAACAGATTGTAGTCTGTACATGTACACATGGCACCAGTACAGACTCCACTAACACTCTGTTACTCCACCTTTTACCCTGTTCTTTAATAGTCAGGACCCCCACAGGACCACCACAGCGCAGGTATTAAGTGGGTGGTGGATCTTTCTAAGCACACCAGCACTACACACACTAACACACCACCACCACGTCAGTGCCAATGCAGTGCTGAGAATGATCCACCACTAGCATACCTGCTGTGTGGTGGTCCTGTGGGGTTCTGACCACTGAAGGGCAGGGTAATATGTATACAGAGAAACAGATGGACTACAGTCTGTACCTGTACAACTACAGAGTGTCCTATATGGTCAGAGAGTGTAGACACAGGGAGGTGTGGTGGGTGAAAAAAAAAAATTGCCCACCCCTACTTTCAAAAGGGCTGCTACTGTAAAAACCTAATATGTACCTAGTTGATCTATGATGCTGGAGATGACTCCAATGGTCTCCATCTCTGTGCCCTCAGGAAGGCTGATGCTTAGGTTTTCCACCGCAGGGAGGTCCTGCACACAAACAGGACAACTATCAACTCAGCCTACTACAAACATGCTACAATGACTACAACACAGGCAAACTCAGCAGTTCAACCAGAAATATGGAAATCATTTTTCATTCATCCTAAAGCCAAGTTAATCCCAACCCAGACCAGGTGCTATCTCTGCTCTAAAACAGCTATTTAGGTGATGAGTTGAGTCAGGTCTGTGAGAGAAGGAAAACAGTAAAACACAATGTATAATAAAAAAATAAAAAAGCCATAGCACTTTATCCCCAATCCCACCGCTCACACACTGGACTGGAGCTAACTCTTCCTAGCTCACTGTATACCGGATAGTGTCAGCATCAGATTATTTTACTGACCATCTCTCACTAACATAATGTGCATCTCCATTATTTTTGACTAGCCGTCATATACACTGTGTCAATTTTTTTATGATAAACTGATCAACGGTAATAAGGTTACACTTAGATTTTAGGCTGAACATATATTTTTCCCTCTCCTCAACTTACTAATTTGGGGACACATATCTGAAGGTATCAGGAGGCCTCCAATGAACTTCCCACAAACAAAAGTTTTCAAAAATCAGAGAGCTGCTTTAGAAGCAGCTCAACAATTAAAACTCTCATCAGGATTGCAGATTTCCTGGACATCACCGGTGTAAAGTTACTCAGCATCAAAAGGTAACTCCAGTGCTTTATCAAAGTTCCTGCATAATTACATCATTAAGATGTAAAAAAAAAAAAAACAATCAGAAAGTTTCATTCTAGACAGCCCTGCTAGGTCAGAACTGTCTACAGGTCGGGTGGCCACTTTCATAACGCCCCAAACGGAGGACATCATTGGGGGTGGGGGGGATTAAAGTCATAACATACAGTGGGGTGCGAAAGTTTGGGCAGCGTTGTTAATTTTCCTGATTTACCTTTATAAAGCATTGATTGTTTGGATAAAAAAAATAAGTTAAATATATCATATAGGGGACAAACACAGTGATATTTGAGAAGTGAAATGAAGTTTATATGATTTACAGGAAGTGTGCAATAATTGTCTGAACAAAATTAGGCAGGTGCATAAATTTGGGCACCAAAAAAAAAACCTTTAGTAGATCCTCCTTTCGCTGAAATAACAGCCTCTAAACGCTTCCTATAGCTTCTAATGAGAGTCTGGATTGTGGCTGAAGGTATTTTAGACCATTCTTCTTTACAAAACATCTCCAGTTCATTCAGGTTTGATGGTTTCCGAGCATGGACAGCTCTCTTTAAGTGACACCACAGATTTTCAATAATATTCAGGTCTGGGGACTGGGATGGCTATTCCAGAACGTTGTACTTGTTCCTCTGCATGAATGCATTAGTAGATTTTGAGCAGTGTTTAGGGTCATTGTCTTGTTGGAAGATAGTTCTAAAGGTTTGGAAATCAATAAAATGACAACAGTGCCCAAATTTATGCACCTGCCTACTTATGTTTAACCATTTATTGCACACTTTCTGTAAATCATATAAACTTCATTTAACTTCTCAAACATCACTGTGTTTGTCCCCTATATGATATATTTAACACAATTTTTTATCCAAACAATCAATGCTTTATAAAGGTAAATCAGGAAAATTAACAACGCTGCCCAAACTTTCGCACCCCACTGTAACTCATATAACACATAAATGATGCTTTACTCACCTAATTGGGTCGAATGGATGACATTCGTGAGTTAGACGGGAGCTTACTAACTGACTAGCATTTAGACTGATCTGCATTTAGTCGGTAGGTGGGCCACAATGTCACATGACCTTGTTAAACAAATAAAAGACAACGCATGTCTCTCGACACGCACGTGAGACAATGGCACACGTAATATTGTTGGCGAGTGAACTAGCTCATCCCCAAAAGAGGACTAACAGGGGTCCGTCCAGAAGACTGGGAGTTTAAAAAACCGGACCATTCCCTTCCTCAAGGTTCCCTTACCTCAATCAGAAGCTCATCCTGAGTCTTTACTGGTTGTGGCTTTTTCCCAGGAGCTTGCCTGTCTTCTTGATCCTCGTCTTGGTCCAAATCGTTCATCAGAGAGCTCATGACACCAGAGGTGGACGAGGAGGATGAGGAAGATGTGGATGATGATGAGTCGGAGTCGTCACTAAGCAGGAAAAAAAACAAGAAATACATAATAATAATAATAATAATAATAATAATAATAATAATAATTCGATTTTTTTTATTTATTTAAAAAACATAATTAGTATCAATATAATTACAGATGTTTGTAAAAAATATGAAAAAAAAATGTACCATCACATGGGCCCTTTAATTAGACCCCATGTTTTATAGCATTTTAACTGCTACACTTTTATTATGACATAATTTTAAACCCTTGTGTCTGTATAACGCTTCAAATTCACCCAGACGCTAAGGGCTTAACATCTGTGGTGTGTCTTACTTTACCTATCTGAGAGGTCCTCTGAGCTCTCATCTCTGTACTGCTGGCTCAACAGGGTCAATGATCCTCCTCCACCGCTCACTATCTCCTTATTCGCAGCCTCGCTCTGAGAGCCAGAGCCTGGATTGTGCTCCTGGTCAGACACTCTGACATCCATGGGCTCACTCAGCTGTGGGTCAGCATTATGACTCTCTTGCAGACCTTCTTCTGTAGGCAGCTCTGATTTTTTTTGGTCTATAATGATGTCAGCATCCGAAGAGCCCTCTGGTTTCTCATGTTCCTGTGGTGGCTTAACCTCCATGCTGTCATCCAGCTGTGGAGCAGCCTCTGCTGTACCTAGAACAGGCACACTGTCGTGGCTTTGTGGTGGGGGGACTTCTACACCACTGGTGCTTGTTTGTTGTTGTGGTTTCTCATTATCGTCTGGCAACTTGGCATCCACAGGCTCATCTGCTTCAGGCTGGGAAAACCAGAAAAGGAGAACAGAGAAAATGAAAAACGGCATATAAGACAGCAAAGTTCATGTTTACAACTACACATATCAATAATGGCCCCGGTGGCTCAATGGGGCTTATTTTATATGTTGCCTTGCATTACTGTGTGCATCTTTAATGTACAATAATAAAGTCCAATGTCTTTATCTGCTTGTATCTTCGAGGGACAGCAGCTGAAAATTATCCAAACTTGCTAAACAGACATTCACAGAAATGTACACTGATTTCCATTGAGCCTGTACGGGGCAGTCGCGGGCTGAAAGTTAGGGAACCAGGCTTGAGACCGGAGGGTCACCGGTTCGATTCCCTGAACCGACAGTAACGACTGAGATGCCCTTGAGCAAGGCACCTAACCCCCCACCTGCTCTCCTGGTGCAGTGGATAGGGCTGCCCACCGCTCTGGGCGCGTGTGCTCACTGCCCTCTAGTGTGTGTGTTCACTAGTGAGCGTGTATGTGAGTGTTTCACTTCACGGATGGGTTAAATGCAGAACACAAATTCCTCTGTGTGAAAATCACAAAACTCTCTACTACTACTACTACTGAGTCATTCAGACTGTTTAAATGTGGAATCCTCCAAGAGTTAGAATTGTTGATGAGGGGAAACAGGTGTCCACCTCTACAAGCACCCTCACATTAGGCTATTACATGAATGGTTATGAATACATTGCCTGAAGTCAGAAATGTGGAGTGTGTTTATATTCCCTGAATAGGTCAATCCTTGTTGGATTTCTGCCGTTATTTGATTTTCCAAGTGGTCATGTAAACAGTAACTCTGATTTCCTATATCGGATTAAGGCCAGGAAACCCAATTAGGACAGAGCTGGATTCTTACCCTATGTACAGCCTTACTCTGATTTCTGTCATATGTCTCAGCCTGCATATGTGCTAACACAGCCCGAAAACAAGCCAAGACTGTGTAACTCCTTCTCTAAGGAGCTGCAACCGACTACATGCTTGACAAAATGTTCCTAGCCCCCTTTAATGTGATTTAAAGGGAGGATAAAAAAAACAAGGCCCTGGAGCCTGTTTAGATCACTCCAGTGTTTCTCTATGGAGTCTGTATGGTGCCATGTGTTCAGAGCAGCTTTGTTTTCCCTCCCAATGACCAGGTTAGCTGAGGTGGTGACGCGTGTGATTAACGTCACTGACATCAGATAGAAATTAAAAAACAAGTTTATAATAGAATATATGAATGTGTTATAAACTAATTTAGACCATACAGTACTAAACATGCTGAGAGAGAGAGAGAGAGAGAGAGAGAGAGAGAGAGAGAGAGAGAGAGACCAGGTTTACAGAGGAGCTATGAACACTGTACCTCAGCGGACATCACGTCCTCAGTCTTGATACTCTCCATGCCGGGTTGTTAAAGCGCTGTTGTTGAAAACTTGCTGCCGAAAAACTCAACAGCTGAGTGAAAACAACAGTACTAGCTAGCGAGCTCAGTCCGACGGCAACCGGAAGTCTGTTCTTGCAAAATAAAAGACTCTTAGTTAATGCCTTTTAGTTTTTATCAGTGAGCATACATGGTAGAATATTCTAAAACCCTCTAAAACACTTCATAGTCTAATATCAACTCAACCACGCCAGCCACACATGGAGCACGAACACGCCCTCAACTGCGTCATTTCCGCAGAGGATATTTATTTCAAAATAAAAGTCCCGCATCTACGTCGTAGTTACATCCGCGTCTTTCATTCACTCATTCTCATATTTAGTATATATTATTTATATTCCTGCTAAATTAAAACTAGACGTATTTTCCTCCCAAATAAACGTTGTCTATTTACTTTTTCTATTTTGTATATTATTTGACTGTATTTTAGGTTTTTTTTACGTTTTGCACAAGTAACAAAATTAAGAGCTAATGAATTACCTAAAAGTATGTAATTGGAAAATAAATTCCAGCCTTTAAACAGCTTTCTTATTACAAGTGAAAGATGAGGATCGTAAAACAAATTCAATGTCTTTGATAAAATAAAAAAATAAAGGCTCTACTCTTTGCATCTTACACGTACATGGTGCTTTGCGTACTAGGGTGCATACTTCTTGCTTACAGGTATACAGTACCTTGCCAGTAAAATTATATTACATACAAATATTTCTTTTTAACACAAAAGATGCCATTAAAAAAAAGTCATTGCAAATAATGTCCAAGCTACTTTACCATAGACTTTGGGTCACAAATCCAAATAGAAAAAACAGTAGGCATCTTAAATCTTTGTGCTGTGTGGAAGCTTGTAGGAAACCTTCTTGATTTTATTAATCAACAAATACTTTAATCAATAAATACAACCTTTTAGAATAATTTCTGCCCTCAAATGTCGCTCCTAGTGTCTTCTCCATGATCATTTATGTATACAGACGTAGTTCTCTTGTTGTCTTATTTTTTATGTCTTAATATGATTATTAAAACAATATCCTCCAAGACTGCTACTATTCATAAATAATTTCTATTCATACGTCTTAGTACATATCTAGTACCCTGCTCACTGCTCTTCTGATTAGATCCAAGGGGTCGATTCTCCGGAAAGATTTGGAATCGTTCGACAATACCCACATCAATAAACAGTCTGTATTTCATTTCAGACAATAAACACAATGTAAAACTTGAAAGTGCTGAAAGGAGCTGACAGATTAATTATGAAGGAAATTAAGGTTCTGCTTCTTATTTTAGGTCTCGATCTTTGGAAGTAACACGCTGAATCGATTCTACGAATCAGCTCACTTGGAATCGGATTCCGAGTCGACTCAATTATTCTATGGTACGCCACTGCCCTCTAGAGGCGACATGCGGTTACAGCATTAAGTAGCATTAAGTTATCCGGATCCGGGTTTGATTCAGACACGTGCATGTTCAGCAAGCTGCAGATATATGAATTATTATATTAAAATGATAAAATTATTATATTATGTATATGAATATATATATATATATATATATATATATATATATATATATATATATATATATATATATATATATATGAATAGTTGCACCCAGAAGGAAGTGGGGGATTGCAGTGCTGTTGGGAAGGAAGATAAAGGTTACCTGGAACAATAAATGATGATACATTTGTAGACTGATATGATCAATATTTATTGAGCTACACATACAGAAGCAGACACTGTAATACTGCACCCTGTATACTACAGTAGTATGTCCTGCATACTGTATATGCCCCCTGTGTGTGGTATACAGTACAGTAACAAGTTCTGACCTACAGTGTAGTATACTAATACAGTCACATGACCATTTACCTCACATTTACCTCAGAGCTGTTAGCTGTTATTACTGTATCCCCTGTTTAGAGCTAGCTGCTGCTAACGCTGCTCAGTTCACCTGAAATATGGTTAGCCTAGCTGTTAGCTCCCCTCAGGTATTTCATTGTAGAAGTGAACCTCTAAAGCGAGTTCATCTTTCATTAATCTTCAGACCTGTATATTTTAACTTTCCGAGGCTCATTCTGATGAACACACACCCCACTACAATCACTACACCCACATTTACCTCAGAGCTGTTATTACTGTATCCACTGTTTAGAGCTAGCTGCTGCTAACGCTGCTCAGTTCACCTGAAATATGGTTAGCCTAGCTGTTAGCTCCCCTCAGCTATTTCATTGTAGAACTAAGTCCCCCCTGTATACTAGAGACTCTGAAGAAGAGTAGAACACCATCTGGGGATCTCCACTACAGACTTTCAGTTTAGTCACATACAGACTACATACCACTTTTAGGTTTAATATGTGAGTAGCTAGTAGTATGGCATTCTGAATACAGAAGTAGTGTCACAGTATGGTGTTGGCCTGCCATGTTTGCTATCACAACATAGCAGACGTTTCAACATGGAGTCGTAGAGGTTCTAAAAGGTGTCCTGTGATAATCCATCCCATGCAGCCTGAAGTTTCATTCCTGCCAGTTAATTCCTTTTGGGTGCAACTATTTGTATATACAGTACATACTGCAAGAGACTATGATGTTCACCCCTGTGTTAAATGTGGTGTGAGTGAAAATAGACAATTAGATTTATTTATTAGTTTTTATTTATATGAATTTTTATTATTTAAATAAAATAATTGTTTGCTTTGCACCATAAACCATCTCAAAGTGAATTACTACCCTCTAAATCTAAAGCACGTTAGTAAACAAGGAGTGGATCCAAGTCTTAATGTGCTTATCTCTTGTGAACAGGTGTCCCCATCTGCCTAGTAAGAGCCTTTACTGCCTCTTCCTGGATGGGGCAGCGGGCAGGCAGAGGCCTTGTTGCGGAGCTCTCCCGAGACCAGATCTTCCTAGGCCCACACAAACCAGCCCTGGGCACCAGACTCCTGATATCACTCTGAGGCCCAAACACAGTGGTCTGGAAGGACGACCAGGGCCTGGTTAGGGTTCTGTCTGGGTAATGCTTCGGCTGCTGAGCTGCCCGTTCACTACCTGAGTGTGTAGAGATCAGTGTGCCCCTGTTTGATTCTCCAGGTAGCTGAGACTCAGGTGAGGTGGGAAATTCAGAGAGTTGTCCAGCTGTGGAAGTAGGTGTTGATCCGGGAGCTGCTCTGGACAAAGTCTTCTCGTCTCCTGCAATATCGGCGTTTATGGCGCTGAGTGAAAAGATGAGGAAAGCCATTATGAAGTGCTTGGCGGGAAATTCCTTGAGCTAAAAGGCTAATGTATTAAGCTAGACCCTGCCAGTTAGCCTCCACTGCATGGGTAAACCATCACACACCTTGCCATAAAGCTAATGATGGGCTGGTAAGTAAATGACAAACATACACCACATAGCTAACGAAGTGGTAGAGGCCATCGTGACACCAAACATCTATCAGTGTATATGTACAGCTCTGAAAATCAATCAGAGCCTACCCCAGTTCCTTCTTAAATCAGCATCACCACATGTACGGCACGTTCTTAGTGGGGAACCGAAGGCTGGGTTCTAGCTTCACTGGCAGATACAGCGAGCGTCTGGTTCATAAGAACAAGATCCAGCAGCAAACACACAGGACAACACAGCTACAGACTGGCAGAGGGCCGAACCCACTCTCTACTGACCGTGATGAGTGCCACCTCATTCCAATGTCCCTTACCCACCGTAAGATGCCCTTAGGTGACCTACAGAGAGACTGGCGACCGGTGGCTGGGGTGAAACGCACAGCGAGCATGGTTCTACAAACAGGCTTCTGGAGGTCATTAGTGATTTTCTAAATACACAGATCTAATACAATATCTGATCTGGAGTTTGGGAGACATGGTTCCAGTAGTGTAGAGAATCAAACAGAACTGAGGAATTCTGGTCCAACACAAACCCAGAACCTGTACAGCTAGAGAACCTGAGATATATATGTATGTATGTATATAAACTCATACAAATGTCACAAGTGGGTTGAGAAAAATGCATCATTGTTGTAACACACAATAACACGTTACCATTCTAAGTCTGTGGGCGGCGGGTCTCCAGGGTTGAGGAGATGACTCAGGTCAGCAGCTCTTTGAAGTAAACTCAGAGCCTCCCTTTTCTCTGCCTTAGAGGTGCTCTGCATTAACACTTTACCTGGAAGATGAACAAGGTCAGTGAAGAGCCATGGGTTAAAAGTCCTTAGCTCTTCTGCACCAAAGATGTCTATGTATCATGTTGCAGGAATATCTACTCAAGTTAGCATGCTAACCAGCTAGCCCTGCGCTCAGTGGCAGTAAGTGTAATGTGTTAGTGTACTGTAAGTAGTGTGGTGGTGTACAGTAATTCAGTAAGTGTAATGCGTTAGTGTACTGTAAGTAGTGTGTTGGTGTACAGTAACTCAGTAAGTGTAATGTGTTAGTGTGCTGTAAGTGGCGTGTTGGTGTACAGTAACTCAGTAAGTGTAAGTGTGCTGTAAGTTGTGTTGGTGTACAGTAACTCAGTAAATGTGTTAGTGTACTGTAAGTAGTGTGTTGGTGTACAGTAACTCAGTAAGTGTAATGCGTTAGTGTACTGTAAGTAGTGTGTTGGTGTACAGTAACTCAGTAAGTGTAATGTGTTAGTGTGCTGTAAGTGGCGTGTTGGTGTACAGTAACTCAGTAAGTGTAATGCGTTAGTGTGCTGTAAGTGGCGTGTTGGTGTACAGTAACTCAGTAAGTGTAGTGTTACTGCGTTAGTGCTGCTTGAAGTAGTTTGTAGGTTGTACATTTAACTCAGTAAGTGTAATGCGTTAGTGTGCTGTAAGTAGCGTGTTGGTGTACAGTAACTCAGTAAGTGTAATGCGTTAGTGTACTGTAAGTAGTGTGTTGGTGTACAGTAACTCAGTAAGTGTAATGCGTTAGTGTACTGTAAGTAGCGTGTTGGTGTACAGTAACTCAGTAAGTGTAATGCGTTAGTGTACTGTAAGTAGCGTGTAGGTGTACAGTAACTCAGTAAGTGTAATGCGTTAGTGTGCTTTAAGTAGTGTGTAGGTGTACAGTAACTCAGTAAGTGTAATGTGTTAGTGTGCTGTAAGTAGCGTGTTGGTGTACAGTAACTCAGTAAGTGTAATGGTGTACAGTAACTGTCAGTAAGTGTAATGTGTACAGTAACTCAGTAAGTGTAATGTGTTAGTGTACTGTAAGTAGTGTGTTGGAGTACAGTAACTCAGTAAGTGTAATGCGTTAGTGTACTGTAAGTAGTGTGTTGGTGTTCAGTAACAGCTTTCCTTAACACTGGTCCCTTAATGCACTGCAAGGTGTATCACAATCACAACACAACACGTCTCAACCTCATCCAGCAGCTTTAACCTTCATACAGTTAAAACTGGTCAGTCTGTTTAAAAGGAGCCAACTGCACTGAACATCTGCCTTTTACACCCACCAAGCTTGAGGAGAGTGTTGGTAAGGTCCTGCAGGATGGGCTTGGATAGGTCAAAGGTCATCCCCCAGCGCTGGGTCACTGCCTCTCTCACATGGATGGCGTGGCGATATAATTCAGCAGCCTTCCTCTGAGTCCAGCTATAGGAGAAAGCCTCAGAAGGTCACCTCACTCAGGACTCTACAAACAGCCTCGCTGCCATGCGATAAAGCAGACTCGATAGGAACAGTAACGTCTTGACTCTACAAACTTTCCGTTTACATTTATGGCATCTTATCCAGAGCGACTTACAGCCATACTTAGTGTTCAGTCAGAGAATGTCTCCTAGCTAAAACATAGAGGTTAGTGTCTACGACTCGCTATGAGCCCAGAAGATTCCTAAACAAGGACCAGTGCTGACTAGAGAAGAGCAATACCTAGCCAGTGTAACGTAGTGGTTGAAGCAGGATGTAAACGCACAGTGGTTTTAGGTGTGGGAGTGGGTGGAGCCGAAACAGCGATGCAATAGCAAGAAGCAACCAGAGGGGGCGTTGTTTGACATGAACAGAATATCAGACAGACAGAGAGATGTGACAGCCGGAGCTCACTCATAGATAGAAGACAAGTTATGTTCAGTATAAATACAAAACAATGCATTTCAGTATATCCATCTATTAGTGCTCACTAAGGTGCTTCACACACAGATGGTCTTCAGTCTGAGTTTGGAGAGGCTGCTGTTTGGCCAGCCAGTGGAAGTTCAAGGGACCATCTGGGAGCCAGGACAGAGAAGAGACTGGATGCTTGTCTTCCATGCATCTTGAGGTGGGTCAAGCCGAGCTGTACTTAACGCTCAAATTATACCTTTTGAATGTTTTACCATAGAAATCTTCAGGTATTTCACACCAAACCAGTCTGGATGATCAAACCGACCATTCCCCTTTAAAACAAGTCACAGTCACAGACACAGCCTCTACATATTCAGGAAAACATTCTGATGCCTGTGAAACGGAGTGTTGGATAATTCAGCCCATGCATCAGTAAACAGATGGTTTATGCTAACGAAACTATTTAAATTACTTTCATTAACATAACTGAGAAGTAACCCTCAGACCTTCAGAGGAACCAAGAGACACCTAGACCTAAACACAGTCATCTCTCACTCTTTGTCAGGGTGGATGCCTTCAGTCCGAATGTCGGCCAACTGCTCCTCCACTGCTGCGACCAGGGGATGTTCACTGCCATACCAGCACCTCCTACTGACCAAAGCAGCCTGTAGACAGCTCTCAGCAGCACTCAGCTCACCTACACTCCGCCTGAACATACGCAACAGTCCATTACTAACATGTAAGTGTAATGTGTTAGTGTGCTGTAGGTAGCGTGTTGGTGTGCAGTAACTCAGTAGGGGTAATGTGTTAGTGTACTGTGAGTAGCGTGGTGCTGTACAGTAACTCAGTAAGTGTAATGTGTTAGTGTACTGTAAGTAGTGTGTTGGTGTACAGTAACTCAGTAAGTGTAATGTGTTAGTGTACTGTAAGTAGTGTGTTGGTGTGCAGTAACTCAGTAAGTGTAGTGTGTTAGTGTACTGTAAGTAGTGTGTTGATGTACAGTTACTCAGTAAGTGTAATGTGTTAGTGTACTGTAAGTGGTGTGTTGGTGTACAGTAACTCAGTAAGTGTAATGTGTTAGTGTACTGTAAGTAGTGTGTTGTGTACAGTTACTCAGTAAGTGTAATGTGTTAGTGTACTGTAAGTGGTGTGTTGGTGTACAGTAACTCAGTAAGTGTAATGTGTTAGTGTGCTGTAAGTAGTGTGTTGGTGTATAGTAACTCAGTAAGTGTAATGTGTTAGTGTACTGTAAGTAGTGTGTCGTGTACAGTAACTCAGTAAGTGTAATGTGTTAGTGTACTGTAAGTAGCGTGTTGGTGTACAGTAACTCAGTAAGTGTAATGTGTTAGTGTACTGTAAGTAGTGTGTCGTGTACAGTAACTCAGTAAGTGTAATGTGTTAGTGTACTGTAAGTAGCGTGTTGGTGTACAGTAACTCAGTAAGTGTAATGTGTTAGTGTACTATAAGTAGTGTGTTGGTGTAAGTAACTCAGTAAGTGTAATGTGTTAGTGTACTGTAAGTAGCGTGTTGGTGTACGGTAACTCAGTAAGTGTAATGCGTTAGTGTGCTGTAAGTAGTGTGTTGGTGTACAGTAACTCAGTAAGTGTAATGCGTTAGTGTGCTGTAAGTAGTGTGTTGGTGTACAGTAACTCAGTAAGTGTAATGTGTTAGTGTACTGTAAGTAGCGTGTTGGTGTACAGTAACTCAGTAAGTGTAATGTGTTAGTGTACTGTAAGTAGTGTGTTGGTGTGCAGTAACTCAGTAAGTGTAATGTGTTAGTGTACTGTAAGTAGTGTGTTGGTGTACAGTAACTCAGTAAGTGTAATGTGTTAGTGTACTGTAAGTAGTGTGTTGGTGTGCAGTAACTCAGCAAGTGTAATGTGTTAGTGTACTGTAAGTAGTGTGTTGGTGTACAGTAACTCCCGATACAATCCTATGCAAACCTAACCGGCATTCTCTACCAGTTTCTGTGCATTGCCACTCACTTGTAAAGGCCCTCCAGTACACTAAGAGTTGCTCCAGCACACGGGTGGACAGACATAAGGCCAGTCCTGCTGATTTCCTTTAAAATTCCTGGAACTGAATGCAAACGACCTCTCTCCAGCTCCAGCTGACACTGAAAACACAGCAACTGGCCTGGAAGAGGACAAACACTCAAACACAGAACCTGCACACTTCACACTTCCATACAGCCTACACACAGAGTCTGAGCATCAAAGACACAACGCCCGGATAACGACCGTCACAGCACCTCCACTGTGTAGGCATGGCTAGCGGTTTCAAAGCAGAGCCTGTCTGGTACCCTTTATCATCCTGACGTCCTCCTCTCTGACAGACCCGGAGGCTGTAAGGGAGGCTGCTGTCTCGAGGCCTCTACTGCAGTACATCTCTGCCTCCTCAAGCTGCTGCATGTGAATATAGAACTTAGCCAGCATGTGATGCACCTCAAGCAGCAATCTCCCGCGGTTTCCATCAGCCTGGAGGACAAACACCACCAGGAAGATTCCTTAAGAGACGAATGTCCGTGAGTGCTCCTATGTTAGGTATGTTTTGGTATATTTATACAGTCTATGGTGGTGGTGTGTTAGTGTGTGCTGTGCTGGTGTGAGTGGATCAGACACAGCAGGGCTGCTGGAGTGTTTAGACACTGTGTCCACTCACTGTCCACTCTATTAGACACTCCTACCTTGCTGGTCCACCTTGTAGATGGACAGTCAGAGACGATAGCTCATCTGCTGCTGCACAGTGCAGTGTTGGTCATCCTCTAGTCCTTCATCAGTGCCCACAGGACAGGATAGTTTTGGTTGGTGGACAATACCTAGTCCAGTAGTGACACTGAGGTGTCCGCAGTGTCTGATCCACTCACACCAGCCCAGCACACAGTAACACCAGTAACCACCATGTTAGTGTCACTGCAGTGCTGAGAATGATTCACCACCCAAAACTGTACAACAACAATAGAGTCCTGTGGGCAGCGTCCTGTGGGCTGCGTCCTGTGCCCACTGATGAAGGACTAGAGGATGACCAACACTGCACTGTGCAGCAGCAGATGAGCTATCGTCTCTGACTGTCCATCTACAAGGTGGACCAGCAAGGTAGGAGTGTCTAATAGAGTGGACAGTGAGTGGACACAGTGTCTAAACACTCCAGCAGCACTGCTGTGTCTGATCCACTCACACCAGCACAGCGCACACTAACACTCCACCACCACCTCAGTGTCACTGCAGTGCTAAGAATGATCCACCATTCACATAATACCTGCTCTGTGGGGGTCCTGTGGGGGTCCTGACCATAGAAGAACAGGGTAATACAGTAAACAGAGAAACAGATGGTCTACAGTCTGGAACTGTAGAACCAAAGAGTGTTCCTATATGGTCAGTGGAGCTGATAAAACTGACAGTGAGTGTAGGTACAAGGAGGTGTATTTAATAAAGTGGTCGGTGGTTGTATATATATATATACACCAGTTAGGTGAGGTACCCCCCCCCCCCCCTTGGGTTTCTGTTTGAAAGGCTTACCTGTTGAAGAGCTGCCTGTGACAGCATGTTCTCAGCTTCTGTGGTTTTGCCCAAACAGAGCAGAATGTCAAAGAAGAAAAGTGATAACTTTCTGAGATCGGGCAACCCACGACCTGCGACTGAATAAATAACAAGGAATGCTTCATCAGCACAGACTCACAGATAACCTGATCTGTGACTCTCTACCATCTTCATCCTTGGCTATGATTCTTACCTGTATGTGTCTGCACCTCAGTAATGAACAGCTCCTCATCCTCCCCCACAGGTGGATCTGAAACGTCAGAACAGAGTAAAACTGTCTACAGACCAAACCATGAATCAAAGCCAGTAGTGCTCTTCACCCTGCTCTTCAATGGTCAGGACCCCCACAGGAACACCACAGGGCAGGTACTGTGTGGGTGGTGGATCATTCTCAGCTAGGGTGGTCCAGTTTTAGGCCAGACAGTCTGGTTTTTCAACTCCCAGTCCTCTGTCCCGTGCAATACCTGGATGGACACCTATTAGCCCTCTTTTCAGGAACACCTATTTAAACTGTTAACTCGCCAGCGATATCGATAGATAGATAGATAGATAGATAGATAGATAGATAGATAGATAGATAGATAGATAGATAGATAGATAGGTAGGTAGGTAGGCCGGTCCGTCTGTCGGACAGTCGGTCGGTCGGTCGGTCGGTGGATGGATGGATGGATGGATGGATGGATGGATGGATGGATGGATGGATGGATGGATGGATGGATGGATGGATGGATGGATGGATGGATGGATGGATGGATGGATGGATAGATAGATAGATAGATAGATAGATAGATAGATAGATAGATAGATAGATAGATAGACAGACAGACAGACAGACAGACAGACAGACAGACAGACAGACAGACAGACAGACAGACAGACAGATAGATAGATAGATAGATAGATAGATAGATGGACGGACGGACGGACGGACGGACGGACGGACAGATAGATAGATAGATAGATAGATAGATAGATAGACAGATAGACAGATAGATAGATACTTTATTGATCCCAGAGGAAAATTCATCATGTTTGCCACTGGCTCACGGCTGTGTCCAGAAACATCTGGCATTTCATTGGTTTAACATGGTCATGTGACATCATGACTCGCCTTCCGCTGAACCGCAGGTCAGCCCTCTAAATGCTAGTCCAATACTAAGCTCCCCTCTGACTCACGAATTTCAATCAGTCCACCCAATTAGGAGAGTAAAGCCATAGTTTATGTCTAACCCCCACCCTTTATGATGTCCTCCTTTTGGGGGTGGGACGTCTTCCTTTTTGGGGGATATGAAAGTGGCCACCCTACACAAAGTAAATAATAAGATCAAGACTATAAACGAGCACTGATGGAATTAAGAAGTCCACCTTAAAAACCTCCAGAATGGAGCTTCACAGGAGGATGAACCAGCTTTCCTAACCTGCAGTGGAGCTGATAGAACAAGGTTTATTACTAAGCAGGTTTGGAGTGATTCTATTGGTCGGTCCATCATGAATATTCACTGAGCTGAAAGGAGAACTAGAGCTTTTACACTGTGCAGAAAAAGAGATCAAAGTTTTTACACCACTGAATATATATTAGAGGTGGAGATATGGAGGAGTATCATACTGTGTACATCAGGAGTAGATGTGGTGTATCAGGATATGGACTGGTTCAGACTCTCAGCAGTTGGAGCTGTCTAGTGTGCGCCTGTAGGGTCTTTAAGACCACCAACATTATCCATTTAGATGGGTGTCTCTAAAATATTGTAGCAGTGATAAAATACAACAGGTGAAACTGTGCATTGATCTGTGCTTTGTGCATGCTGCTGCTGGTCTGCAACTAAATTCTACAATCACAGAGTCATAATTGAAACAGGAAATTATGTCACCAACTAATCGACTATTAAATTAGTTGGCAACTAATAAGGTGGATGATTTTAGTTGACCAAGTCGACTAATCGCTGCAGCCCTAGTTCCTCGAATGAGATTTTTCACTGGTTAATATACTGGCACACTGAAAGCACACAGAGGGGAAGAGAGTACTGGGGCTTCAGTGATGCTTTCCATCAGCTATGGCATTTGAATGGCATTATGGCCGTTGTGTCTGTTACCGTTCTGCTGAAGCAGCCTCTGCAGTGAAGAGACGGGGTCATATCCTCTGTGACTCAACATCGTCCAATACCGAGCAAGATCGAGCCTTAGCTGTGGATACTGCCTCGCACTGGTCGACAGGAAATCCATGGCTCTATGGGAAATAGGCAGATATGTTATCTCACTGTGCTGATTAGCATCAGCGCAGTCGGGTGTACAGGAACTCGGTCTTATCTGGGCTTGTTTGTCCACCTTTTGTGTGGCGATCATAATACGGTGTTTAAAACAGGGCCTGCTTTGTGTACAGTGTGTCTTATTCATCATCTCTGTCTAAACTACATGCTAAACTGAAAATGCTAGCTGCTAGCTTTATACCGCATCAAAACCTTACAACAGCCTGACCAACAGAAACCATCCAGATATACTTATATTCAAAATTAGGACACTTTCTTCAGTGTTTTCAAAGTTACATGTACGGAGATACAAGGTTATCGATTTCTATATGACTAAATTATATGTATGACAGACTTCAGTGATAACAACATGAACGAAAGGCCAAATCCACCTGTAGAGAGTACTGGGCAGTACAATGTCGTCTGGATAACAACATTATGTTTTATATTTCACTGGCGATAGTTGTGCTTTTATGCAACCAGAATTCCTTGAATGCCTTTTCCTGTGTTCAGTTCAATTCAGTTCAACTTTATTGTCATTATACCAATACAAGGATGTGCAGTATAGCGAAACACTATCGGGCTACTTCTCCAGTGCAGTGATTAAAGGAATAGATAAACAAGCAGCAGTGCAAAGACGGAGACACAGTATT
>JAMWET010000968.1:245000-270892 GCA_024036415.1 Prochilodus magdalenae
GACTGTGCATTTCTTAAGATAGGAGTTAACAGCACACCTCTCTGGTGATATGCCGTCCCCCTATTTGTTTGGATTATGAATTTGACAGGTTGCTTCATCTTACAAATTGCTCCTTTAAAATGTATTGTCATGCACAGTGGACTGCCACCTACCTAACAACAGCAGCTCCATGGTCTGGCTAACAGACTGATGGCTGAAACACAGAAGGCCATTTGGTTTCTCCTGGACCCATGGCCCAAAAGCAGAGCGCAAACGGGCCCACTCCAAAGCCTGGATCCTCAGAGAACTACAATGACCCATATCCTCCAACAGAGCCAGTACCTCATCCTGAGTCAGCCCAGCGCGAGAGATGTGGATCAGGCAAAGCGTGTCCCACACCCAACCCCTCAGTTCCAGAGCAGGAGATGAGGAAGCTGGGGGTAATCAGAGCAGATGGACAGCAGAGGTCAGTCTTCAGCAGTCCACCATGTGAGTCAGTTGTACAATACGACTCTCATATGACTGCGGCTGTGGTCTTAATTTAGCCTGACTGGATCAAATGATGTAGGCTTAAATTATCATACTTGGCTGAAATGCCATTGAGAGATTCCTCAACCAGGCCTATCCATGACTACGCCTCTGCCTGTTGCCCCAAAAATAATTAACCAGCTGAGACACACAGCAAAACCAAAGAATCAACTGTCCTAGCAGGTCAGCTATATTTGGGGCAATAGGCAGGGGCATAGCCATAGGTGGGCCTGGTATGAACCAGATTAACCACAGGCCTACTTCAATCAAACGCACTTTCATTGTACAGTATTCTGGTTACATTTATGACAGTTAGCTGACGCTTTTATTCAGAGCTTAACCTACAAGGTTGATCGGATTACAGGTGGGCCAGTGTAGTGTTAGGAGTCTTGCTCAAGGACTCTTATTGGTGTAGCACAGCATAGTCACCCAGATCGGGAATCTAACCCCAGTGGTGTGGTAGCACCCTGGCAGGTAGTAGTGTGATCTATATGCCACTGCTGTTTCTGATCCACCCACACCAGCACAACACACACTGACACACCACCACAACGCCAGTGTCACTGTAGTGCTGAGAATGATCCACCACCCACATAATACCTGCTCTGTGGGGGTCCTGTGGGGGTCCTGACCATTAAAGACCAGAAAAATAAAGTATACAGAGAAACAGATGGACTACAGTCTGTACCTGTAGAACTACAGTCTGTACCTGTAGAACTACAAACACAGGTGTGTATACATATGTGTGTATATATATATATATATATATATATTTTTTTTTTTTTTACTTTTATGCCTCATTCGATCACATGAGCTCCTATTTACACTGTGTGAAAATTTCATGAAGAATGGACCAACAGAAATGGCCCAAAACTGCTTAGAAAGACGTCTGGTTCCATTGACCTCCATTCAAATTAAAATAGGTTTTTGGCCTCTCCTGTAAAGTTGTCATTTTGGAGATACCTGTTTTTATTTGGACAGCGACGATATATATACACCTTGCATGTTTAACATGGTAGTAGCATCAGACTCCAGCTGATGGCAACTGCAAGAAAAATGGATGATAAGGGAACCACATACAACAGGATTAAACTGTGTACCTGTATGAAAGTTTTTATGTTGAGTGACCTGGGATCCAAAAAACATAAAACCACGGCTGCCCAAATGACGCTGTACTGGCCGCAAAAGGAGGCCCTACACCATACTAATAAATGATTGTGGTCTAAAACCAGGTGTTTCAGTTTCATTGTCCAACCCTTGTATATACACTTTGCATGTTTAACATGGTAGTAGCATCAGACTCCAGCAGATGGCGCTGCACGCGGATGATGAGGCTATAAATACCTGCAGGGTGTGAGTGATGGGATCATTAGATGGTGAAGAGGCTCTACAGTGCAGGGAATGTCTCGTTCCATGTGTGGAAAATGGCACCAGAGCAGATGTTAATGATTGGCTAAAAGGAGTGATGGAGCATTTGGGCGTGGCCAAAGACCATAGTGTGATGGAAGTAGCTGAATCTGCAGGTGTATGGAAGCGTACGGTCATACGGGTCTACCAGCAGTGGTGAAATCCCAGTCTACAGGGAATTCTCCTCGGAATTGTGCCAGGGAAGGCATCCACCAAATCTGGCCCAACTGACTCAATTCTGTCTGAACATTGATGTGGCTACATCCAGACACTTGTCCAAGTCCAGTTTTGTCTGGCGAGCTTATTATAGAAATAATTAGTTTTGGTAACACAGGTGTAGGAACTCATACCTGGTCGGGAGGCAGTGCTTGTGTCTAGCCTCTTGGAGCTGGACAAAGAGTCTTCAGCTGGTCCACCATAATCTTTCACCCAGCGGCGAATGACCTTCGCCCACAACTCTGATACGGAATCCACCTCCATGTACTCCTCTATCAGCTCATACTCCTCCTCCTCTTCCCTCTCCATCCCACAGGTCCGCAGCTCACCGCCGACAACAGCAAGGAAGACTGGGAGGCGACACAGCTTCCTACCCATGATTCTCTGCAGGAGTAAGGCTGGGAGCTCTTTACAGGGTAAAGCCAAGTGTCGGCGGAATATGCCATGCTGGACGCAGGGGTCAGATATACCAGGCCAGGTGAAGACCTGGACGTCTGACCTGCTGGAGAGGCTTTTGTAAGTGAGATCTGTAGTGGTGGTGGTGACTATCAGCTTACAGTGGGAAGGTAGAGCAACTGGCAACCATCTCAGTTCCTTCACCTAAAGATATTGGTGTAGAAGTAAAACGGTATTAGAAACAGGAAGTGAGGAAGTTCTCCACTATCTATCTATCTATCTATCTATCTATCTATCTATCTATCTATCTATCTATCTATCTATCTATCTATCTAAATGGGGGAGCAATTGTCTTTTGGGTGGTTGTTAATTGAGAGTGTTACGTGGTGCTATAATTTGGGGTTCGATTCCTGGTCTGGGTGACTATGCAGTGCTACACCAATAAGGGTCCATAGGCAAGACTCCTAACACTACATTGGCCCACCTGTAATATGAATACACTTGTCACTCTGGATAAGAGCGTTAGCGAAATACCGTAAATAGAATAATACTAGTTAACACCTTTCTGTCTATACCTTTACTATGTTTACCCTACATACAGAAGGCCAGTGTTAATTTTGGATCCTGTGTAACTACTCTACAGGATGCCCTGGAGTCCAGTTTAACACTCATATCAATATAACACTCGTGATTCAGCTGTGTGAATAATTATCATATATTTGACAGCATTGTCAGCCTCTGGCTGTGCAACGGAAAACCAATGTACCTTAATTAGATGCAAACAAATATTAGTGGACAAATAACGATGCACTAAAAGGAAGTTTGAAGGAGGAAGAAGAAAATATTGCCTCCTGTAGTGACAGGCCCAGAGCGTCTGTCAGAAGGTCTAAGCCATCCAGCAGGACAACACAAGGTCCCAGTTGAGCAGCAGCAGTGAAGGCCTCCATCTCTGCAAGCAGAGGCCTGGGTTCAATACAGCCTTCCAAACCATCTGCCCACTCCGGCAGATTACCTGTGTATGTAAAAGACATTTCAGACTATCACTGTGTAATGGAAGGTGCTAGTTTTCTTCTCATGATTGAAAAAGGTCGTCTGTTGTCTTTAAAAGTGGAAAATTAACCCCATTAAAAATAAAAAATGAAATGACCCTTCAGATTTTTGAAGGTAAAACACTATCCAACACCAGCTGACCCTGTGGTGCTCCCCAGTTACCAGATAAATACTGTTAGACAAATACCAATATAAATAAAGATTGGTGTGGTTGGTGTAGCATAGTGGGTAACACCTCCACTTCCCATGCTGTATACTAGGGGGCTTGATTCTCTACCTGGGCAGGCATCATACATGATACCAATGAGGGTCTATTAGGTCTAAGGGTCTAAGGGCGTTTATTTATTCATTCATTCCTTCATCTTCTTAGCCATCTTCTGTGCCTGGAGCCCATCCCAGCAGTCATTGCAGGGCAGACTCACATGGTGAAGATGCTTGGCTGCTTTCGGGCCTAGGCAACTTGCAGTAATTGATGAAAATATGAATTCTGTTAATGAACTGAGGCTCAGGTACAAATAGGCCATGCAGCAGGACAATGATCCAAAGCACATGAGAAAGTCCACCTCTGAGTAGCAAAATTAAGGAACAAAGCCTTTGGATTTGGCCATGCAGTGGGAAAATAAAACTCCAAAGCTTTCCAATGGGCCAAAACAGAAAAAATAATTATTTACAGGGCAATTACGTTTTAATGAGGATGATTTGGGCATTGTGGAACTTTTTTTCCTTCTATGTAAAAGAAATAATTATTAAAACTGTGCATTGCGTTTCCTCGTGCTCTCCTTGCCTAATATTACACATGGTATGAGGATCTGAAACCAATTAGTGTGTGAATATATAGAGGTAGAGGAAATCAGGAGGGGTCGGGTACCATACAGGTTCCCATGCAATGTAGACATTCTAATAATCATAACCGCACATTATGCTTAAGGCTACTCACCATAGAAGACTTTGCGAAGTTCAGCAGTGCACTGCCTGAGCACCGACCTGATGTCTCTGCTAGACGTGCTGGTTCCACAGAAGTATGGGATGACTGGAACTCTGGGGTTTCGCTTCCGAAAGTTCTGGAGCCACCAAGCAGCCAGAGAGGACTTTCCGGAACCCCTCTCTCCACTGATCAGCAGAATGGACTTCTCAAGATCTCTTTTATCAGTGTCACTGAAAAGAGGGAGGAACAAACTCTCTGTGACTGACACATACCTAATAGTGTTTAATACGATCATGACCAGCTGCAGTTTGATTTGGGATGGACTGGACCACAAGTTTCTGGATGTAGGCCATATCAATGTTCAGACACTCTTGGATGCTGTCCCTGGCACAGTTCCGAGGAGAATTCTCTGTAGACTGGGATTTTAGGCACTGCTGGTAGACCCGTATGACCGTACGCTTCCATACACCTGCAGATTCAGCTACTTCCTTCACACTATGGTCTTTGGCCACGCCCAAATGCTCTGTCACTCCTTTTAGCTAATTATTAACATCTGCTCTGGAGCGTTTTTCACACATGGAACGAGACACTCCCTGCACTGTAGAACCTCTTCTCAATCTAGGGATCCCGTCACTCACACCCAGGTATTTATAGCCCCATCATCCTCGAGCAGTGCCATCTGCAGGAGCCTGAAGGTACTACAAGAGCAGTAATTAATAATTGTTATATAAAAATTACATCCTGTAAATGATTGGTTAAAATCTACTGTACGTATTGGGTGGCGTAGAACGGTAGGCGGAGTGGGTGAGTGAGAGAAAGAGAGAGAGAGAAAGTGCGGGAGAGTGGAAAACAGCAGCGTCAGAGAAACTCACAGAAGGCCTGGTGTCACTCAACCTTCACCCCTACCGCACCATCTGCAGGAACTGTGTGAGGATATTCAAGCTGCATGGGACGGATTATCACAGGACACCATTAGGAACCTCTACAGCTCCATACCAAGACCCCTGGCATGTTGCGTTAGCCATACTGAGAGACGCTGCTTCTGTATGTGTAGCTCAATAAATATTGCCCATGTCAATCTAAATGTATCACCATTTACTGTTCCTGGTAACCTTTATCTTCCTTCCCAACAGCCCTGCCACCCCCCACCTCCATCAGGGTGCAGCTCCTGGTGTATATCTGTATACCAGAAGCCTCCAGACACAATAAATGTGGGTCCCTTTGAGAAAGGGACAAACTGAACACCACCTAAACCAAAAAGCTGACAGATGAGAACTAACCATGAGCTTTAGAGTCAGACGCTGTATTACCTCACCTCAGTAACCGAAGTCCTGAATCATCTGAGCGAGGTTCAGACTGTGACGCAAACGCGTCGAGTAATCCCAGCACCTCTGTGGTTTGTGTTGAAGGTACAAACGCGTGACAGAGTGCTTGTATATGGCTTTCATGATACCAAAGCTCAAGCGAGTCCTGGTAGCCTGCGGGAAAGGAAATTAAAACTGCTCATGTAAAACCATGCTGCTTATCTAAACAAGCACAGGTGTGAAAACACAAATTCAGTATTTGCTAACATGCTAACAGCAGAGTCATGTGTTGTTGATGGGCCATTTACCCGAAATGGAGCACTCTTCTGGAACTGGGTGGGTGTGATCAATGATGCCCGTCCAGTCTTTTCTCACCAGCTCCTCGAGTTCCTGTAGGTTTTTGAAGAATCTGCCCAGTAGGTTGCAGATCAAAGAAGGTTAGCATTATTGATATGCACGACACCCACAGATCCCATCAGCTATTAGCAGGTGATGTTCTATTAAGAGGCCTAGGCACACGTACAGTAGCCTCAGGCAAAGCTAGACAGAAAACAAACCAAGCAATGACTTTCAGTCCCCAGTCGAAATGGGCTCCCAGCAACAGACACCTGGGTGATGTCTAAGGTTTACTGGCATATGCTTAAAGAGATGATACACCGTCCAGGCTCAGTGGACAAACAATTGGTCCAATGAGACTGAAACGTATATGACAGAGTGTAATTCCTCCACCAGCACCAATATTAGCTGTGATTGATTGGCCATGGACACCCATATATTAAAATGGACGTATCAGGATCTCTTTTATCAGTGTTACATGAAAAGAGGAAGAAACAAACTATATTACACACACATATATATATATATATGAGCATCCGTTATTGGGGAGGTACACTAATTCTCGCCAGTCACCTGTGACGTAAACGTTTCTAATAATGCTTAATGTGAGCACAGATAACAGCTACAATGTAATTGGCTATATGGTTATATAAGAATGGTAAACCAACCAACATGTGACCATTGCTGAGGAACTGAACTATATAGGACGTCTGGTTCCTATCACCACCACTGTGAACAAATCTCTAGCAAGCACCTCACACCCAGCCACTCTGAATGACTTTGTTTGCCTCTCAGCTATTTAGTAATGTAGAATTTTGGAAATGTATTTTGGTGAACTTTCCCTTCAAGACTAGAACAGGCCATATTCACTAAGCTCCCCAAACTGAGAATGACCGCTGTGACTTAGAATCAGAGTTATGTTTCTTTAAGTCTCTTTCCAGACCTGACAGGGAGGCAGGTGTTTATGATACGGCTCTTCAGCTCCCACAGCCGCTGCCTCTCGTGCTCCCTGGCACTGGACAGGCCTATCTGAAACACTGCCTCCTGGCTTCCCTCTTCACCTCGAGGAGTGCAGTCTCGGAAATAGAAGAAGCAGCGCTTGGGCTCGCCCCTGAACACAGCCTGGGTGATCTCCAGCTCTGTCAGGCTACACGATCTGTGCTTATCTTCCATAACCCAAGGATAGCCACCTCGTGCGGCTCCATGCAGATTCTGCTCCAGCTCCACGTGGTCCAATGATTCGGATGGACCCTTAGGGAGAAAGGAGCCATAGTGTTGCCCAAGCAGGCAGAAGAAGGAAGTGGAGGAGTTGATAAGATCCAAGCTGATCTTTAACTGCTGGTGATAGGCAGTGGAGCCTGCTTGGGGTGTCTGGAGCTTGTGCCCACTACCCTCATCATCACCATCCTCATTTAGCGTCCGCTGGATGTCCACAGGTCTGAAGCATGTACCCCTGGCCTGGCAAAGTGAATCCAGGTGAGGGAAAACATGTGCTTTCAGGTAGGCCAGCTCCTGCTGGAGGTCACCAGGCACATAACAGAGGTATGGCTGCAGTGGAGATGCCAAGCGGGGGGCAGAGTGACCACCCCATTGGAGAGTGGTTCTTTTCATCGCTTTGAGTTCAGCTGAATGGATTAAGTTCCCTGTGGAGATACAAGGTACAGTATGTATGAATAACCTAATAACCAAACATTACCAGCCTTATTAATAAGCTGATGACAAATAATCCATACTGGCTTCCAAACACTGCATCACCTGATAAACAAGCGCAGCCCTTACTGCCTGTGTAGATCCTCAAGGAGGATCATGGCAACCCCTGGTTGTTAAGGTAAACGCAGGGCTCGATTGCATATAAGGCTGATTTCAGATCAGTTTCCTCAGTGCGCCCCCTCGTGACCCAATCCAGGAAATCTGGCTCCAGATCAGCGGCACATAGGGCTTCAGCAGCGCCTGCTCGACACCCCATTGAACCAATCGAGGGTGGCCACGATTTGGCCATGTGAAATCGGACATGTAAAGCAGCGATTGGTCGCAGCTGGACGCGGATCGCTCTGTGATTGGTGGAGTGATGTGCGTGGGGAGCTGTGATTGGTCGGCTTCGGCGGCCCGCCTCCTCCGGACGCCAGCGTTCATAAAGCCTTCTTCTCCTTTTCTGCCTCCGCACTTCAGGAGTTCACCGGGCAGGAGCAGGCGTGAGGGGAGCAGAGAGGGTCTTATCTGTAGTGTGGTTTCCAGCTAATCGTCTAGCCCCCAGGATGAAGCGGTTATGGATACTGGGGCTCGTATGTGCCCTTCTTGTATTCAGTGAGTATATGGTTTATTGTTTCCTACGTGGAGTTGACGTTGGAGATGGCATGGGTTCCTGCTCTCACACCTTGAACTTGACAAAGCTCAGTGCTGCTTTCGGCGAATAACCGCTATTTAATATCTAATATTTAGCCACAGAAGCTGTTTTTGTGTGGTAATGTTCGGGTTACCTCCGCTAGCTTCTCTTTTAGACACGAGTGACTTCAGCGGTGCAGCTTTGAGGAGGAAATTAAGGGTGCAGAAGGGGCTGAGCTGCATGTGCTTCTGGAAGTTTCCTCAGAAAGGCTAGCTGGCTAACTTAGCTAGCAGCCCTGATATTGGTATTAAAGCAAATCTTCAAAATGCATTCAGCTGCCTCGTTACAGTCATATACAGGTGTGCTAGCTGACGTTAGCGTTTAAAGGCTGCTTTGTTAGCCTGCTAGCTAGCGGTTAGCCAGCTAACTTGGCTAGCTAGCTGGCTAACTTTATGTCTGGGGGAGTAATAAGGAAATTAAGTTAGCCAGTTAGCTGGGTTAGCTAACTACAAGCCTCAGCTGCTCTCTAAAAAGATGGTTGGGTGATTAATTAGTAAAGGGACTGGTTCCATTATTATTATTATTATTATTATTATTATTATTATTATTATATAAATAAAAGCATATATAGAACCATTTCCTCCTTAAGTGGTTCTTTGCATGGTAAAATGGTTATTCAGACTAATGAAGCACCAACAAAAATTCTTCAGATGTTATGTGATGTCAAGCTTAACAACAGAAGAACCCTATTTGGTGCTCTACAGAACAGTGGTAGCTATATGGTTCTGCACAGAACCATTTAGAACCTCATTGAAAATGGTTCTGTATAGTACTGAAGGTTTTTTCTCTTGCCCATCGTCTCCATGTCAAGCTGTCTTAAGAACCTTTTCACCATGCACAGCCATTCAAGCATGAAATGGTTCTACGCAGTACTGTACTGAATGAGTAGAAGTTCATCTAAAGACTTGAAGACCCCCCAAAGTTTGCCCTGTACTGTCCGTCCGTCTGTCAGTCAGGGTTTTGAAAGCAGACTTGACTTGTGAATCCCACCAGAGCCCCCTCATGGCTTTACGTTCTGTACCATCTCATGTGGAGGCTCTAAAGTGTCAAAACGTTTGAGGACTAGCAAGAACTTCCACTGTCCCAGTCATGTTTGCTTCAGTACATGGAGCTGCACCTTTTGGTTTTCTGGTGCTTTGGGTGTTATCCACTGAGTAGCCCTCCACGATGGTTCATTGTGTTGAAAAATGATTTACATTTTTTACAACTGAACATTTGCACCTTGTTTTCTTACAGCATCTGTTAAGGCCGACGATGAAGTCGATGTTGACGGCACAGTCGAGGATGATCTGGGCAAGAGCAGAGATGGATCACGGACAGACGATGAAGTTGTTCAGAGGTTTGTGGCTTGCTTGGGCTTGTAATTTGACTAGTGATAGAGCTTTAGGTGAAATTAAAGTGAAAGTGCTCTTTGATCTGTTTCCAGAAAGCAAAATAGTCATTAAGATGAAATATTAATGTCTATATTTTTATTAAAATGCCTAAGGGTGATTTTAAGCCTTGTCATTGATTTGCTTTGGTCTTCCTGCTCAGATACTCAGTATCTATCTGTAAGGTGTCTGATGATGCTTGACCTCATGATTAAATTCTGTGTTGTCCTATAGGGAGGAAGAGGCCATTCAGCTAGATGGACTGAACGCGGCACAAATTAAAGAAATCCGGGAAAAATCAGAAAAGCATGCCTTTCAGGCCGAAGTCAACAGAATGATGAAGCTGATTATCAACTCTCTGTACAAGAACAAGGAGGTGAGACAAAGCCACATCAGCACCCTGTGCTTGTCTTTCTTGTAGAGCCTGTATAATGACTTGGTGTAGCACGAAAGGATATTGCGGTTTAAAGGTCTTTACTTAATCATGTCTCTTCTTTCTAAAGATCTTCCTGAGGGAACTGATCTCTAACGCTTCTGATGCCCTGGACAAGATCCGGTTGCTGTCCCTGACCAACGAAGATGCACTTGCTGGAAATGAAGAGTTGACTGTTAAGATCAAGGTTTGTCACCCTTGTTTAAAACTTGTCTATCCATAATGCAGTTCTGATGACAGTCGTTAGAACTGAAACCTGAAAATGAGAATCCGGCATGAAATTTGCATTGCAAAGTGGTTCATGTACTTGTCCTTAGACCTTAGTGAGTCACCCTAGATCAGAAGTTGGCTAATGTGAAATATAAAATGTATAAATGGTCTGTTTGCTGCACACGTCAGATCATGAAATCCTTTCCCAGTTACTCAGTAATACACAATGCACTGAACCATGTTTTGCTGTCTCCTCCAGGCGGACAAGGAGAAGAACATGCTTCACATCACTGACACTGGTATCGGTATGACCAAAGACGAGCTCGTAAGGAACCTGGGAACCATCGCCAAGTCAGGCACCAGCGAGTTCCTCAACAAGATGACTGAGATGCAGTCAGAGGGCCAGTCCACCTCTGAGCTGATCGGCCAGTTTGGGGTGGGCTTCTACTCTGCTTTCCTGGTTGCCGACAGGGTCATCGTCACATCTAAGCACAACAATGACACGCAGCACATCTGGGAGTCTGACTCAAATGAGTTTTCAGTTATCGAGGACCCACGTGGCACCACTCTGGGCAGAGGAACCACCATCACGTAAGTGTTAAGACATGTTTGAAAATGAGAGAGAAATCTGAAAACAGAATGAGTTGAAACTAAATCTGTTCCTGTCCTTTTAACGTTTTCCCCCGATCAGTTTGGTCTTGAAAGAAGAAGCCTCTGATTACCTTGAGCTGGAGACCATCAAGAACCTTGTGAGGAAGTACTCTCAGTTCATCAACTTCCCCATCTACGTGTGGAGCAGCAAGGTAAGATGTGTACTAGCACAGGTAAATGGTAATAGCTGAGAAATAAGAGTATCCCAGTAAACTCACAGCCTCCTTTCTTATTCAGACTGAGACAGTTGAGGAGCCTATAGATGAGGAGGAGGCTGAGCCAGAAGCAGAGAAAGACACTACTGAGGAGGAGGCTGAGGTGGAGGAAGAGGATGAAGAGAAGGACAAGCCCAAGACCAAGAAGGTAAAAACAATAAGATGTATGCTATCTAGATTCGTGTGGCTTTAAAAAATATGTATAGACTAAATGTGCTTGTACTGTCTTTAGGTGGAGAAGACCGTGTGGGACTGGGAGCTGATGAATGACATCAAGCCCATCTGGCAGAGGCCTGCTAAAGAGGTGGAAGAGGATGAGTACAAGGCATTCTACAAGACCTTTTCAAGGGTGAGGCTTGCTTGACCAGAGCGTATAACGGAGCACTCTAGGAGATCCTAGCAGCATCTTTGAAATAATCTGATATGAAAATGCATTTCTTGGCATACAGGACACTGAGGAACCTTTGAGTCATATCCATTTCACTGCGGAGGGAGAGGTCACATTCAAGTCCATCCTTTTCGTCCCAGCCTCAGCTCCAAGAGGTCTCTTTGATGAGTATGGGTCCAAGAAGAATGACTTCATTAAGGTAACACATTATTATGTGATAGAAAAATAGCAGCTTGTAATTGGAGGGCCAAAAATCGTTTAAGGACAGAACTGTTGCCATTTGTCTCACCAACTTTCTTTACTCTGCAGCTGTTTGTACGTAGAGTCTTCATCACTGATGACTTCCATGACATGATGCCCAAATATCTGAACTTCATCAAGGGTGTGGTACGTGTCGTTTGCTGGCTCTGTACATGTAATTCTAAAAAATGTTTACATTTGATTAGGCCCTTTTAGGTTGATCTAAAATATCTGATCTTTCCTCTCAGGTGGACTCTGACGATCTCCCTCTGAACGTGTCCAGAGAGACTCTGCAGCAGCACAAATTGCTGAAGGTGAGGTCTTCCAACTGATTCGAACACGGTCACTGATGTGAATGTAAAATATTCAGTGTAATTGAACCATGTTGCTATAAACCTTTCCATTTTCTCGTGACTCAGGTCATCCGCAAGAAGCTGGTGCGCAAGACCCTGGACATGATCAAGAAGATTGCAGAGGAGCAGTACAACGACAAGTTCTGGAAGGAGTTTGGAACCAACGTCAAGCTAGGTGTGATTGAGGACCACTCCAACAGGACTCGCCTGGCCAAGCTGCTGCGCTTCCAGACCTCCCACAGCGAAACAACACTGGCCAGCCTGGAGCAGTATGTGGAGAGGATGAAGGAGAAGCAGGACAAGATCTACTTCATGGCTGGAACCAGCAGAAAGGAGGTAAGGTGAACTGTGGAGGATGGCTTAAAGTTTCTTCCTCTGGTTAATGCTCATTAACTTAATCAGGCAGCAAATGTAGAAGTCCCTTGGTGGACTTGCATTTTCTGAGGACACACCAGTAATCTGTTTGTGTTGGCTGGTCTAGGCTGAGTCCTCTCCCTTTGTGGAGAAGCTGCTGAAAAAGGGTTACGAGGTCATCTACCTGACTGAGCCTGTGGATGAGTACTGCATCCAGGCTCTGCCTGAGTTTGATGGAAAGCGCTTCCAGAATGTGGCCAAGGAGGGTGTGAAGTTTGACGAAAGTGAAAAGGCCAAGGAGAAAAGGGAAGCTCTGGAGAAGGAGTTTGAACCCCTCACCACTTGGATGAAGGATAATGCTCTGAAGGACAAGGTACGGTCCCCGAAATGTGTTTAGTTAGGAAAAGGTTTACCTGATGAGCAAACTATCTAGATTATCAAGACCTCAGGTTTAGGGTTAAATGCTACACTGAGGTGACGTAGCTTAATGTTTTCTCTTCTCCCCACTTCTTTAGATTGAGAAGGCAGTCCTGTCCCAGAGGCTAACAAATTCACCCTGTGCACTGGTGGCCAGCCAGTACGGCTGGTCTGGAAACATGGAGAGGATCATGAAGGCTCAAGCCTATCAGACAGGAAAAGACATTTCCACAAAGTAAGCACAGGATTTTGAAGGCCTCTTTCATATGTTTACAAGTGTCTAACAGGAAGGCATCTCAAAAGTAGCCAGCAGTAATTGCAAGTGGGAAGTTGAAAACAGGACTGCATGAACTTGAACGTGTTTGTTTTGTTTTCTAGTTATTACGCAAGTCAAAAGAAAACTCTAGAAATCAACCCCAAGCATCCCCTCATCAAAGAGATGCTGAAGAGAGTCAAGGTGAGTACAGCTACTTCCTGAAATGGTCAGTGAAATGAATAAGCATTGGCACTCAGGCTTTTATGGTTTCATTCTAATTTCTGTATGTTGATTTACAGGAAAGTGCAGAAGACCAGACGGCCGCAGATCTGGCAGTGGTCTTGTTTGAGACTGCCACTCTGCGTTCTGGCTACCAGCTGGCTGATACCAAAGCTTATGGAGACAGGATAGAACGCATGCTCAGACTGAGCATGAACATAGATACTGATGAACAGGTGTGTAACCGCAGTGGTGCACATAGAAGTAAGATGGTTGCGTTAGAATTTAGTATACCTGAACTTGATTTTTGTTAATTCACATGCTCCTTCACATTTAGGTTGAGGAGGAGCCAGAGGAGGAACCAGAAGAGCCAGCAGAGGACGAGGCTGAGGATGAGGAAGAGGTTCAAGCAGATGAGGAGGCAGAAGACACGGTGAGTTTTGCTGGGCTGTAAACAGATACGTTTTGCAGTGTAATAGGCAGGACTTTGTAGATGTCCAGAATTCAGCATTTTAATAACTGACTGTGACTTTGCTGTCTTTATAACTGGCATTGTCTGAGGCCAGTATGCAAAATGATCTGGATCTGGATCTCTGACTGTGTGTGTTGTCTGTTGTTCTTTCAGGGAGCCACAGATAAGGATGAATTGTAAAGAATCTACAAGAAGGGGAAGAGTTTTGGGTTTGGACTGGGAGGCAGGATTAAGGCTGGAATCCAACATGGCCTATCCTGTCTCTCTGCTGGGGTGGGCTTTAGAGGGGTGTGACTGGGATTAGGGCTGGGTGTTTTTTATAAGGAGCTGCTTTTGTGTTTGAATTTTTCTTTTTCTTTTTTTTAAACATTCCTCATGACTGTAAATTTGTTAATATTTAACTGACCCGGTTATGGAGTTGCTGTTCCTGTCACGTGAACCATTAAATGTTTCCAGAAACGGACCGTCGTGTATCGTCTTTCAGTTTGGTTTCAGGGGGCATGTGTTGGTCCATCTCTCTCTAACCCTCCCACTCAATTGTCACTTTCATCACCCGTTACTGGGCTTAATGTCTTTCCAAAATAAACACCTGTGTACAGTTTGGACACCCCTGGTCAAACTTTGTTACTGTGAATAAAATACCACCTGATTTCTGGACAGCGTAAAGTTATAGATCGCACTCTCCTTTAATATTTGACACGCTACAATTTATTTATTTAATTTAAAATTTCCATCTATCCCAGCTTTGAAATGACAGTAAAGGAAAAGGGTCCGAAGCAAAAGGCCCCACCCTGCATGGTCAGTACTTGCTACCGACTAGCCTGAGGATGAAGAAGTCTGGCGAGCATCACAGCTTGTAAATGCTTTATGCTGCTATGAATGCACTGCTCGTTTAGGGTCTATCCATAGACTTTCATGGCAAATCGTAAGCCTCCTGAGGTATTTGATTGTGGATTGCCAGATGTGTTTAGGATTGGATGGATTGATTTATTGGAGAGTGATGTTTTCTCTGCAGCACTGGCTTCCACACAAGCTCCAAGCGTGTTCCTCATGAAGGTTATATGTGTGCAGATCTTGCTACACAATAGAACAGCACCACCACTACAGAGTCAGCTAAAGCTTCCTGAGGTCAGGGTGGTGTTGGATGTATGTATTAATTTTTTTTTTTTTTTCCCTACAAAAAGTTAACTTGGAAAGTTGTCGATGTAACCACTGCCTTTACCTTACAAGCTGAGGAAACGGCTACCTGAAATCACGTTGCTATCTTCTCACAGCTTGTCCTGTTTTGTGGTCATCAGCTATTTTAATGTAGGAGTGCTGGGCAGCTGCTTGGAGAAGCCCATGTCTGTTGATGGTAGCGAGGAGGTTTGAGAAGTCAGCTGGTCTTTCCTGACATTGGCTGTGAACAAGCCACAGCTCTAATGATCAAATGAAGGTCAGAGACTCTGGTAAAGGCTGTCTGAGAGTTCTGATGTCTTGGGGTGCCCAAGCTTTTGCATGGTTCTCATGGCTTTCCTGTTTCGTTTTGAGGATTTACAGAACAAATGAACATACAGGATCAGGAATTTTAAACCAGGAGCACCCAAACTTCTACATTCCACTGTCTTATTAACTTCACATGGTCATCCTTTATTAAAGTTCGAGCACATCAACAAAAACATTTCTGCCACTTGCCGTACTCCCTGAAGTTCTACAGGGGTGAAGGGCAAATTGTGCCCCCAGCCTACATCACTGGGGTCGTCTTGGTCTGGAAGCCTTCTCCCGTAGTTCCTTGATTTAGTCAGCGTGGAATGTGGACTTAAGTTGATTTCCCGGGCTGGAGTGTGTAGAGATGAGAAATTGAGGCATTAATTATGTTTATGGGATCCACAATGACTTTATAGTTCTTCCCGAAGCTTTGTAGACCAGCAGGAATCTTTTGGGAGATGAGCAAATGGTGATGTGGGTACAGTCTGATGGCAGAAGCGCAGCCTGAAATGGATTCCAGAAAAGATCGGTTCCATTATCCCTGCTGCTGGAACTCCATTTCCCCTGTTGTAAACATTCAGTTTCTACTTCTATGCTCCAGTAACTTCGGAAGTGGAGTGAAACCCAGACCCTGCATGGAGGAGCAGACCTTCAGCACTGCTCCGGCTCCACTCCGGCTCGTAGGGATGTATTGACCTGCACAGCATCAGCTCTGTTCTGTTAGATAAAGGCCTCTTTGGAGTGTTTCGGTATTGGAGTCAGATGTTTTAGGTTAGGCTTGAATTAAGAGTTCCCATTAAGTTTGGAACAGCCTTTTACGACCATGTCCCGACAAGTGCCACTAAGAATTCCCCGGCATGGTTCAGAACAGAGGTCCATAACAGCATGCGTCTCCGGCAAGTCTGGCTAAAATTTCTATTCTGAGCCCGACGTGAGAGAACTGTCCTGAGACGCGGTACATAATCGAAAAGAGAGTCACTGTTGGTCTTTTCCAGTTCGGCTTTCCCACCTGAGAACGGAACTGGACTGCACACCGGCCGTAATGACAAGAAACCTCCCTTTCACATTTCAGGCCGCACCAGTGAGAACTTTCCCGAGGGGTCTGGGATATACCATTTCTCCCAAAGGTCAAGGTGCACACAGGGGTAGTCCCAGGGCTTGAAATGGCCATTCCAGTGAAGGAGGTTCGCCTCCTGGAGGAAGGATTCAGCATAGCGGGTGTCTGGACTCCAGCCTGAAAGAGTGCACAGGAAATGAATATGTGAAATACATTTCTTTACATTTTTAATGCAAGGAAAGAACAGTTGCTGGAGAACGGTACCTCTCTGACTGCACTGTGTCGAGTGTAAAGTTTGGTGGAGGGGGGATTATGGTGTGGGGTTGGTGTTCAGGAGTTGGGCTCGGTCCCTTAGTTCCAATGAAAGGAACTCCTAATGCTTCAGCAGACCAAGAGACTCTGGACCATTCCATGATTCCAGCTTAGTGGGATCAGTTTGGGGACGGCCCTTTCCTGCTCCAACATGACTGCGCCCCAGTGCACAAAGCAAGCTCCATAAAGACATGGGTGAGCAAGTCTGGTGTGGAGGAACTGGACTGGCCTGCACAGAGTCCCGACCCTTAACCCGATAGAACACCTTAGAGATGTATTCGAGCGGAGACTGAGAGCCAGGCCTTCTCGTCCAACATCAGGGTCTGACCTCACAAATGAGCTTCTGGAAGAATGCTCCAACATTCCCATATACACATTCCTGACCCTTGTGGAGAGCCTTCCCAGAAGAGCTGAAGCTGTTATAGCTGTAAAGGGTTAGCCTCATTTCACTCGTTCTTTAATGGTCAGGACCCCCACAGGACCACCACAGAGCAGGTAGTATGTGGGTGGTGGATCATTCTCAGCACTGCAGTGACACTGACGTGGTGGTGGTGTGTTAGTGTGGGTGGTGCTGGTGTGAGTGGATCAAACACAGTAGTGCTGGTGGAGTGTTTAAAAACTGTGTCCACTCACTGTCCACTCTATTAGACACTCCTACCTTGCTGGTCCACCTTGTAGATGGACAGTCAGAGATGATAGCTCATCTGCTGCTGCACAGTGCAGTGTTGGTCATCCTCTAGTGCTTCATCAGAGGCCAGAGGACGCTGCCCACAGGACGCTGCCCACAGGACGCTGCCCACAGGACACTGCCCACAGGACACTGCCCACACGACACTGTGTGCTGGATAGTTTTGGTTGGTAGACGATTCTTAGTCCAGCAGTCACACCACTGTGCACTATGGTGTCTGATCCACTCACACCAGCACAACAAACACTAACACACAGTGTCAGTGCAGTGCTGAGAAAGATCGACCAGCCACATAACACCTGCTGCTGTGGGGGTCCTGTGGGGGTCCCGACCATTGAAGAACAGGGTAATAAGGTAAACAGTGAAACAGACGGACTACAGTCTGTAACTGTAAAACTACAGAGGGCTCCTATATGGCCAGTGGAGCTGATAAAATGGAATAGAACTGGAATAGAAGACTTGCTCCACCTGGTGGTTCTCATAAGAACTTGCAGCCAGACTGGAACACGTGGTGTATATTCAGGAGCAGTTTGATGTCCTGTAGTTATATACAGTATAGCACCAAAGTCTGAGAACATTGTTCAGCATCACGGATCTCAGCAGTGAGTGTGTTTAAATTATAAAAATTATAAATACAATAATCAGCAAGACTGGTGTGTCCTGTGTGCCTTAAAGGGAAATCTGACTTTTTTTTTTTTTTGCATGATGAGATTAACATTCTGTTGTTATATCAAAAAAATGATTCAGTGTGGATTTGATGTGACATGATTTGTTGTAGAGAAACCTGCAGACAGTTTACAGTGGTGGTGATGGGAACCAGGGGTCACCATATCTTCAACACCAATATACCCATTCTATATCCTATCAAACCCACCAGTGAACCTACACACGTCTTTACATGAGTTCATATACCGTGTGTAATAAACCTGAAATGACAGTATGTTTTCTTTGGGGACTATTAACCTCATAACACCCTCAATGCCAAGGGGTTAAAATACATAGATCAACAATATCTGTGCCATATCTTTCAGTCACTGTGCAATATATATCTATGCAGTGATGCATGCAAATGTATATAGTCTTTTCTTGCTGATAGATAAAAGGTGCAGGTCTAGGGGTCCACTGACAGAGAGTGTTTGGTAAACTGGAAATGTTGGTGCTGCCGTCCCGCTGCTCTTTGTGTTCACTCAGGTTTGTTGGCGGTGGAGCAGAGGGGCGCTGACTTCTCAGGGAACCCTCATGTCTGTGTGACCTTCTGGCTTTCCCTGTTAGTCCTGCTGTAAGAGCCAGGCCTGCCGGAGTCACTGCTGCACTCTGTTAACACCGTATAGTGTGTTCAGGTCTGTCAGAGCTAACAGTCGGTCTGTTCTCTCTGTCTGAGCTGACCTGCTGCCCATCCTGTGTGGGCTGATGCTGTTGCTACATCTGCTCTGACTGGGAGCCACTGGGAGCCTTTAACCCCCACGGAGCTCCTGGCTGTCCTGCACTGTGGAGGCTTGGCCGGTGTCCTGCTGACCCATCTTATGAACCACCAACATAATTCTAGACTAATCAGACACTATACTCTGCTTTCTTGTGCTGTCCTGTATCTGGTGTTGACCCGAGGAGGATGGGTTCCCCCTTTGAGTCTTGGTTCCTCTTGAGGTTTCTCCCTTCCTAACTAAGGGAGTTTCTCCTTGCCTCTGTGGCCCTCAGCTTGCTCATTGCTCATTGCACTTTATTCGACCTCTTGCTCTGAATATGTCTACTGTATATTCTGCTGTGACAATACACATTTCCCCATGTGTGATAAAAGGCTATCTTATAATCTCTATTTTTTAATCGCATCGCATCGTACCGTTTACCACTTTGTGTAATAACATTCTGTGAGGAAGCATCTAGTCGTCTGGCTCATATCACCACCACTGTTAACAATTCTGACTTCTGACAGTGAGTTTCTCTACAACAGAGCATTTCACACTTAAACCACTCTGAATGACTTACCCATTTAATTATGTGGAACATGGTGCAAATTAGTGGAGGTACCCTTTAACAGGACTTAGAACTGTATACATGTCTGATACTATTATGACACATTTTATAACAACCACTCAAAATTCCTCTACTTGTAGACCACCGTTGTCACATTGTGCTAATGTCGTATGGCTGCAGTGACATCAGTCGGTCAGGAAAATGAAAAAATCTGAAAGGTTGTTGTTAAGTGATGTCATGCTCTAGTTAAAGCTAGGCAGGATATATAGTTGGACATCAACCATTTAATGCATCAGCAGCCTAGTAATTATTGAATTTAGTCTGTGTGCCATAACAATGCTTTGTTTGGTTTATGTAACATATTTGAATAGTAGTGGACAAGCACACCATACTGGGGCCTTTATGCCTTAACACTCAGGGTTCCCTTTAAATTCCACCAGCAGTATAATAAATATTATTAATACACTCATCATCAAAGAATAACTGCACCCAGAGGGAAGTGTGGGATTGCAGTGCTGTTGGGATGAAAGATTAAGGTACCAGGATCAATAAATGATGATCAGTGTAGACTGATATGGGGAATAGTTATTGAGCTACACATACAGAAGTAGCGTCTCCCAGTATGGCGTAGAGCCACTATGTTTGCTAACCCAACATGCCAGATGTCTCGGTATGGAGTTGTAGAGGTTCTTAATGGTGTCCTGTAATAATCCATCCCATGCAGCTTGAATATCCTCACACAGTTCCTGCAGATGGTGCGGTAGGGGTGGAGGTGGAGTGACCCCAGGTCTTCAGGACATGTGACGCATGACAACAAACGGTTTATCTTGGTGCTGACCATGGTGCTTCCATACATCTATTCGCTGGTGGTCCCACCAAGACTAAAGCGGGACTCGTCACTGAAGATGACCCGCTGCCATTCTGAGTCACTCCATGACAGTCTGGCACGACACCACTGCAGTCTTTGGTGACGGTGACGTGGTGTTAAGGACTGTCGTGGTAAACGGTCAGGTGCGTGCGAAAGTAGTCCTGTTGTGGTGCAGCCGTCTGCCAGTGGTGCTGGATGACTCATGGGGACACCACTGCTCACTTGAGATGTCTGTAGTGGTGCTGTTGGGTTTAGGTAGTCAGGTACAGCGATCACAGACCCATTCTAGCTTATGTCACATGTGTGGCCGAGTGTGAATCATTTCACATGTCTCACAATGTTAAAATCTACCCACCAATGTTTGAATTCAGGTACACTGATTCCTTATGGCTGAGTTTTTTTAGTTTGCAGATGAGTGTATATTAATATTAATATTAACATATAATGTTTCAGATAATGTTTTCAGCTTTGCACAGTGCACTGCATACTCGCCCCTAGCAAACCCAGGAAATACACAGAGCGATTGGTAAAGCCACAGAGAGCCTGTAGGGGTGTGTCATTACCCAGGTGTCTGACGTGCCACTTCCCCCGGGGTCGATGGTGGTGTATCTGTCGTGAAAACACACTTCAGCATAGGAGGCGTGGCCACACCTCCCGCCATTGCACTGCTATACAGGTTTTCCCTAAAAGCACAAAGCATACAATAAACAACACTAACACTCCAAATACCAGGAAAATACAGTAAACAGATCTGTTTACACAGGACACTCCTGAGAACGCATGAGAAACATTCTTCAGAACCAACTTGAAGGTTTTTGCTCATCCATTTCTCCAGCTGCTTGGTGATCTTCTGCTTCTTCCACTCGCCCACGTCAGCCACAAACACAGACGGACCGGGGTTAAAGGAACAGTCGCTGGGGTTAATCCCCAGGGCCCCTGACCTCCTGCTTCCGGTAGTCCAGGAAACCCAGTGTAGTCGTCTGGAGGAAAGCGCAAAGAACACAGAGACTTTAGGCCATATCCCATTTCACCCTCTTTGGACACGTATCGTGTCAGCCATATTTGCCAATGATCTGGGCAGGGCTTCTGGGAAATTCCTCAGGAACGACTCCGTTTGTGTTGTGCCTCTGAAAAAATCTTTGTTGCCTATCACATGTAGCCCTAACACTTAGCCTCAACCCCTCCATTTTGCCCGGTCGATGTCTAGGGGTAGGGTTGTTCCAGATCATTGTTGAGATAGAGGGGTGGGGCGAAGTGTAGGGCTACATGAGCACACATGTATGTTCACGGAGGTTGAGGCCACTCCAAACGGAGTGTAACGAGGATTTCCCAGAATGCCCTGCCAATCATTGGCAAGATGCGGCTGCACGTTGCGACCCAAAGAGACCCATACATATGAGTATGTTCTCTGTTAAAAAGTTAAAAAGAGGGCTGTACTCAGTCGCACATACCAAGCACCAAAATTTTCCCTCTCCAATCCCCGATCCACCTTAAATGGTTCAGTAGTTACACGTTCTGGTACCTGGGGTTGCTGCACCCGTTAAGGTGGAAACAGGGAAAATTCAATCATGAAGCTTGGGGGGATCCCCCCCCCCCCACCCAGAGCCGGCTAAGGAGTCAGGTCAGGGTATAATCACTGAAGCTCAGCTGTTGACATCGGTTCTCGAGGGGTTGTCCCCCCCCCGTAACTCAGTTGGGGGTGGGTTACACTTGAAAACGTACTGCTTACTGTACAATGTTAATGTTTAGGCTACAAGAATCTCCACACACCTGATTCCATGAGGACCTGGGAGCACTCTAGTGTTGGGTTAATTTTCAATGTAAAGTTGCAGGACTGAATTTAATCTGGCCCCCGTTAGAATTGGTACTGCTCCCACCAAACATGGTTGATGTGGCTCAGCGGTTAACACCTCCACCAGAGATCTACCAGCCTGATACTGTACCAGCTACCAGCCCATGTGGGAGACAAGGGTTCAAATCTCAGTCTAGGTAGCAAAGGCTGATTTACACCAATAAGGGTCCTTAGGCAAGATCCTAACACTGCACTGGCCTACCCATAATACGAATAACCTTGTACGTCGCTCTGGATACAGAGCGTCAGCTAAATGCCTGAAATGTAAATGTAAAGATCAGCGACATGTCCCAACCCCCGTCCGCGACACTGTACGAGAATAAACTTCTGGGTCAGGGGGTGCTGGAGCCTATCCAATTGCTCAGTGATCCCAAGGGCAGACAGTAAACTGGACAAGGTGGGCCACAGACAGACACATTCACTCACGGCCATGGGGTAATTTAGCATCTCCACGTGACTTGCACGTCTTTAGACCATGGGAGCACTCAAAGACCCCCAACTCAGCATAGAGACAGGAGAACATGCAAACTCATTAAACGACTGCAGTGGGGTTTGTTGTGTTGTTCCAGCAGGTGTCACTAATACTGTAACTGTTAAATAAGCTGTACAACAATTAACCTATTTTCTGATTTAAAGAAATGCTTCACACACACATGGACACACATACATACACACACACACACACACACACACAGACCTTCCACCTGCATGGCCTACACTGCGTGCACCATCTCATGAGTGGAGGGCAGGTCACAGTCCGATGCGAATGGCAGCTGCATGGCCCGGTTCCAGAGGCCTGATACTGTAGAAGCTCCTGGATAATCTCCTGTGGGTTCCAGTCATAACAATTACACACTGTGGTTTTACTACACACTACAGATTTGGTCACCAAAACATGAGTTCATGTCACATTTCTGTCCCACATCAACTGACTACTCCAAAGTGACTATGTCTGACGTAGGAAACTAATCGTACCTTGCACAATGACATTCATCATCCAAGTAAACAATTCTCCTATGGTCACTGATGGGCGAGCAGGGGCCGGTAGAATCTCACAAAGTTTAAAAAAAAAAAAAAAAAAAAAGTCAAGCTGCAACAGAAATAGGCCTCCAGTCAATAACAGCAACAGGGATGCGGCCTACTCTTTGCTTTTGCTGTGGAGAGACGTGCTTACAGGATGCAGCAGGTCTCAGGTCTGGATGAATCCGGTTTCACCTTGCCTTTCAGCACCATGGGATTGAACTCCAGGATCTTGTACCTGATCTCTTTCAGTTTGGTCCTCTCTATGTACCGCCTGCGTCAAACAGTACAGTACAACAGAACATGGTGCTTCTCAATCCACCAGAAACTCCACTCCTAAACCCACCTCTCAGATTTGCCTAATATCATTCAGGAAAATGATGTCACTGTGCCCAACAGTAGGTGTGTAAATGTTTGGACTTGTCTATGCATTTGTTTCTGAGGGTGGCTCGGGATAACGCAGATATGGCCATTTTTTGCTTCTTGAGCAAGAAGAAAAAGCTATATGACTGGATTGGGCTAATGGACAGGACAAGTTTTCTGGATGTAGTGCCACATCAATGTTCAGTAACAAGTGGATGCCACGGGTTAACACTGGGGAGCAAAACGCAACCAACTACATTATAAATGTGGGTGTAGTGAATTGTAGCGGGGTGCGTTTTTCATCAAATGAGCTCTCAGAAAGTTAAAATATACATGGTCTGACAGATTATTGTAAAAGATGGTTCAGTTGAGTGAAATAGCCGAGGGTGGCTAACTGTATTTCAAGTGAACTGAGCAGCGTTAGCAGCAGCTAGCTCTAAACAGTGGATACAGTAATAACAGCTCTGAGGTAAATGTGGGTGTAGTGATTGTAGTGGAATTTGTTTTTATCAGAATGAGCCTCAGAAATTTAAAATAGACAGGTTTGAAGATTAAAAAAGGTGAACTCACTTTAGAGGATCAGTTTTAGAGTGAAATAGACGAGGGTGGCTAACAGCTAGGCTAACCGTATTTCAAGTGAACTGAGCAGCGTTAGCAGCAGCTAGCTCTAAACAGAGTGGATACAGTAATTACAGCTCTAAGGTAAATGTGGGTGTAGTGATTGTAGTGGAGTTTGTTTTCATCAGAATGAGCCTCAGAAATTTAAAATAGACAGGTTTGAAGATTAAGAAAGATGAACTCACTTAAGAGGTTCAGTTGAATGAAATAGCCGAGGGTGGCTAACAGCTAAGCTAAACGTATTTCAGGTAAACTGAGCAGCGTTAGCAGCAGCTAGCTCTAAACAGAGCATCCAGTAATAACAGCTCTGAGGTAAATGTGAGTGTAGGGATTGTAGTGGAGTTTGTTTTCATCAGAATGAGCCTCAGAAAGTTAAAATATACAGGTCTGAAGATGTAATACGGAAAAGAGGAACTCGTTGTTAGAGGATCAGTTTTTAGATGTGAAGAATAGACCGCTGAGGGTAGCTAACAGCTAGGCTAACCGTAGTTCAGGAGAACTGAGCAGTGTTAGCAGCAGCTAGCTCTAAACAGTGGTTACAGTAATAACAGCTCTGAGGTAAATGTGGGTGTAGTGATTGTAGCGGAATTTGTTTTAATCAAAACGAGCCTCAGAAAGTTAAAATATACAGGCCTGAAGATTAATAAAAGATGAACTCGTTTTAGAGTGAAATAGCCGAGGGTAGCTAACAGTTAGGCTAACCATAGTTCAGATGAACTGAGCAGTGTTAGCAGAAGCTAGCTCTAAACAGTGGATACAGTAATAACAACTCTGAGGTAAATGTGAGTGTAGTGATGCTTGTGGGGTAAGATTTCATCAGAACGAGCCTCAGAGTCCACCACAACGTCACTCTATCCAGATAAGAGCGTCTGAGATAAAAGGTCTGACCCTTACACAATCATGCACATGCGTGTGGTAGTGTTGTAATGACTCCCCCCATTCAAGGCTAGCAGTGGGTGAGCTGCACCTTATCAGTTTGATGGCATCTCTCAGGGTCACTATGTAGAAGAACACGTTGGCCTGAGTGTTGCTGTAGACACTATTGATTGTTGCCATGGCGGCTCCCAAACGCTCCTCAGAAGCACAGATGACCACTGGGATGTCAGTCTCCACTGACTCATCTCCACCTTCCACCGCCTGGCCTGGGGCTTGGTACTCAAGATCTGTAGCACGTTGTAAGAGAGAGTGTAAGCAACAACACAGGCCTCTATTCGTGGCCTTGAGAATGACCCTCCCAATTTCATCCTGACTCTTAAACGTGTTGTGCCTCTAACATTGTGTTGGGTAGTTAAAGGGTAACTCCACCAATTTCTCAAAGTGTATTTTGAGGTTGTTCAGAGTGCTTTTGATGTGAAGTGTGCCATTAAAGAGAAACTTGCAGAGCCAGATAGTTCACAGAGGTGGTGGTGGTGGTAGGAACCTGGGGTCCAAAGTGTTTAAAGGAACCATATGTAATATATTTACTGTCATCAGTGATCAAGTAAACATGCTAACATGCCTAACAAGTCAACACTGTTCCAGAGCAGAGAGTCTGTTTGAGTTTTTGCCTGTTATCCCAGTGCCCGTTTAAAGAC
>JAMWET010000969.1:0-12500 GCA_024036415.1 Prochilodus magdalenae
GACTGAGTTTTGTGGTGCCAGGAGCACTTTGTCTCCACTGTGGTGGATTTAACTGGGTTTTTTTTGGGCCAGGAGCCTTTCCTCCACTGTTGGAGTTTTGACATGGGTTTTTGGGCCAGGAACCTTTTTCACCACTCGGCTATAGGAGTTTTTTACATGCAATCAGAGTACCATGTCGTCTGCGGACTAACGGGTTCCGCCCCTGTGATCACTATGTAATTTTTATTCACATCCTTGCTCGTCCTAAAAGGTATTGATTGAGTCTCCCTCTCTTCAGTGTATCGCCCGTGGTAGCTGGGGGGCTTATACCCCGGTAGCTGATGCTCTGACGCATAGTGAAGTCCTGGGCTGGCTTCCAGATGCCTCAAGGTCAGTGCTTTTTCTATGGTGAAATGTAACACACTGTGTACTTCCTGTGTCGTAAAGGGTCTGCCGTAAAGTGACTGAGCGCACCAAATCAGAAGAGGTGGCTGTGGATGGGTTATTGGCGTACAGATATTTCTACATGGTATGTCTTGATGAAGCGGCCTTCTTTAGCAGGAGCTTTATTGAGACTTCATGTTGATTTGGTGGATTTCCGGGACCTTATCACCATGATGAGTTTTACAGCAGCCATCCCAGCTTAATAAAGCTCTGCTTCAGTTTCTAAATGGGAAGATGGGCCTGTACCTGGTTGATCTGAATGTGGAACTCTTGGCAGAGTGTTCTTCAGGTAAACCTCCCTCCTTTTGTTCCCCTTAATAGTTGCCCCCCTCCCCGGCTGGAGATGATGAATCTCAGCCTGGGTGACAAAGCTGAAATACTAAATGTTCACCATGGCACACGAGCTCCGTATTTTTCCTAGCTAACTTGTTATAGGTCCGCTTTCCTAGTTCACGGTCAAAACGTAAAGGTAATTTTTTTGACGATCTGTACGTCATCAGATGTAACTTCGCATCAATAAATCCTTGAGGCCAGCCTCTGCCAGGAAAGCTTGGAGGGCAGTAATAACTGGACAGTGTGAGACAAGAGTGAAGAACAGTGCTCTGTAAAAAAAAAACCAGCTTTAGAAACTAATGTAAAATTATGGTCACTCGTGGTTTTATAGCAGACTACCGGAGCCGGCCACATTACCGTGCATGCTGATTTTACACTCGCTCGAGTTCGGAGTTCACTGGTATGCGCTTCAGCTGTGTGTTGTCCGTTCCACGCCTTCTTTTCTGTATCTAGCCCCTGATTCCAGCCCACGTGTGACCGAGATATGCCTGGACATGCATGCTGTCGGTGAACTGAAGTGCTTTAATTGTCGACGTCGCTTGTCTTCTCAGGGATCAAGTACGAATGATTAAGCTGTCTATCTAAATCAGACACACATTGGCGAGGCCCCTCAATTAGTAACTCCTTCTGTGGAGATGGCAGTATAAATAATAATTGGAGTGCCTAATCCCAGTCGACACTGTGGGACCCTGAAAGCAGAACAACAGCTTCTTCCCGCGCTCCATAAAATGCAGAAGCATTGAGGAATTCTTCCGAGGTCGGGTGCATGATTGAATCCATAACGAGAAGAATTGGTATGTTTGAGAGAGGAAATGCGGAACGGTCCTGTAAAACCTCTAAACATGTCCCAGAGGGCAGCACACCGACAGAAGGAACCTGCACTTGTTCCTAAAATCGATGAATTTTAAGACTTATGCTGAAACCGTAATGTCCTGTCGGACAGCTCCGAGCGTGTTTCCCGGATGCACTCCTACCCAGTTGAGGAAAAGGGATAAACTCTGAGCACCCATCTAGCACCCTCTGACACCTCTAGCCACCCTCTAGCACCTCCTGCAGCAATAGAAGCGACGAACAAGAACATACGTAGTGTCGTGATACTCGGATAGTACCAGCTCCTTGAGTCAGGGGGCAATTACGCCGCCTTCTGGAGTATTCTCCAGCCTGCTTAAATGTGTACGGTGAGTGAAGGTTTTGTATGCCATCATCGTTAGGACTTGTTCAACGTTGGTAGACAATGAATGATCTAGGGTACGTGTCCTGTATCCTCACACGCGTTCAATGATAACACCCTCAGATCTCATATACTGTGTTTGTTTGTCAGTTTGTCTACAACGATAGCAGGTTTAGGCAGTGCTATGCTGGTCGTACGGTTGTCGAGTAGCGAACGGCCAGCCCAAAGCCAATGATGCAGCTTGCATGCGTAGGAAGGAACATGGGAACCTAGCGGGTACAGGTGATTATTGTTGCTGAATCGTATCAGCAGGTTAAGTTCGAGGACCTGGATCCCGTGAGTCAGCAGAAACCGGATCCTTACAGGCCCTCCTCTTATCGACATCAGTTCATGGTTGTTCACTAATTTGACGTTCCGATAGACTTGATGCTGTTGTGTCGGTATTGCTGTGTGTGTAGAGGAGGCGATCTAGGCCATCTGCTGAAGTGGCTGGGGGTTGTTGGTATGTATAGGTGCTGTTGATATGTGTGTAGAGGTGAGAATGATGGTTGTGGTGCTGTTCATGGTCTTGAACGTATGCGCAACGGGTCTGAGCTGCCGAGTGCTCTAGCTGGAAGGGAGTTAGAGTTACAGTAAGCCGAGCCAGAACCAAGATTCCATTCACATGAAGGACGTGGTATTCCACCTGTGAGTGTTGCATGCAGAGCCTGGTAGGTAATAAATAAGCATCGCTGTACTTTATCCTATATATTTGGGTCGCAGTATAAAAGCTGACGGGATGCAAATGTTGATAATCCGATAGAATGGTAAGTTTGGAGGTAAATCCTAAGTCTGGAAAAGCTTCAGGGCTGGATAATAGAGGAAATGCCAGGCTGCTGCCTAATGGAGGGAATGTTACTGTGTAGAGTAAGCTGATTGTTACTGAATTAACGCATTCAGTACACGGGTGGACGTTTATACAGAAGTAGCACAAGTCATCTCAGCTAGTCATAGTCTCTCGATCTTTGGGACTGAGGACCACTCATCGTCCTGCGCCATATCCGACTGATCATTGACATAGAGAAGAGTGACAAGGTTGCTAAAGGGTGCAGGAGCCAGCAAGAAACAAGGCACGTGTTCCCTGTGCTTCCCCGGGGACTCCTAACATGACAGGACGACTAAACTACTACACTCCATGCGGGTGTTAGAAGCGGTGGTAGATTAAAACGCCGCTGTATGTGAGCCAAGTAACCACACATCTCACCATTACTGTCCGGGGTATACTTAGAATCAGATGCATCATCACCAACGGACGGTGGCTAGGGCCTACAAACTAGCTCCCTCGTCCCCGCGCAAGAGGAGCATACAGCTCAGCGTGGCATGTCGCAGTTTGATAAGGTGCAAGAGCGTGAGTAATCAAACCGTAGTATTGACAGCATCCTGCCTGTTGGGGAAACTCACGTGGAGTAAGTGTCAATGCTTGCGTGTAATCAACCTAGTATCTTGGTAACTCTGCAGCACCCGACCACTTGACTACAGCATTTGATATGCTGTAAGATCACGGAACGGATGTTAGAAACGTGGTCTTACGCAAGGCACGTTGCGAACTGACTGTGCAGCCTGGGGAAGTGGGTGCGATATCCCGATGATACCTTTGAGCTCTAGATGTCTCCCCTGCTTAACATGTGTAGACACCTCACGTTGTTCCTGGATCGGCTAGGTCGAGGTGTCTCTCCCCCCCCTCCCGTCCCTACGCATGTTCACGATGTTCAGAAAACCCTCTTGCTCCAATCAAAGAGTTTCAGAGGGTCACGCACTTGGTCCCGATCTTTGGTGGAGGACCTTCCCTAGTGGCATAGTTCCACACAATAGCCCACTGGAGCTGGTGACCGACCGCTATTGACTCTTCCGTGGTCAACACAAACGCTTCCATCATGCCACCTGCAGATTCAGCTACTTTCCTCCTTCACAACTATGGTCTTTTGGCCACACGCCCACATGCAGCAGTCCCGGTGTCGTTCCTTTTAGCCACATCATTAACATCTGACTCTGGCGCCTCTTTGTGAGCTTGACTCAATTTGACCATAGGAGCAACGAGACAGCGGGTGTCCCTGCAGTCATGTATATCGCATCCAGGCGTCCCACTTCCCTGCACTGTCCTGCACCTCTGATCCGCTTGTAATCTATGGAGCCTGCCCGTGGGCTTCACACATCGACACCAGCTAGCGGATTTACATAGCCCCATGGCATCCGCTTATATGTCAAGTCCTCCATCCGCGCATCTCTGCTAGTAGATCGCTGAAGATACGACTACTCTTGGTGTACACACCTATTCATATTTTAGCTATTGGGTCCAGATTTTGTATAGTGGAGTCGTTAACGCCAAGCCTCTTAAACCATAGGGCTCCATCCAGATATGGTGGGTAGCTTTATGGTAACGTAAGTCTTGTCTCCTTTGTTGTCTTGATTTACAGGGACCCCGTCGGGACTGATTGGGACCTACAGGCATGGCCGGCCCACCTGCTGGGAAAAATGGGTAATTTCACCCTACAGCAGATATAGCTTTCAGAGGAGGCCAACGCTTCTTCCAATGATGTTTCTACCCGAGGTGACCTAACCGTCTGGCAACCGGGGGTTGCCTGAGGAATGTATCAATCCCGGAGCCATGGGATGGATTTACAGGCTGGTACCCCCCATAATGAACCCTCACAGCGGACGATAAGACTAGCCTAAAGAGTAGAGAGAGGACTAACAGACTGGGGCGTTTCACTGTACATAATGCCCAGGCCACAAACTGTTCCTGTCCGTGTTTTTTGCTCAGGGTGCTTGCTTGTGCTGTAGCTGTGTTCTTCCTTCTGTTCTTTTCGCGTGCTCAGGGGGATGCTCGTGTCGGTCCAGCAGGGCCTTTGGGTCCACCAGGGGGGAGAAGGGCCTCTATGGTAAGAACAGCCTGGACACTTCTTCAATGGGCGATGCCTATCTTCCCAGGGAGCGTCACAGGCGGCTAGGAGAATGCTCTACCGTAGTTTCAGCCTCGGGATGGTACAGGTGTCAACCTTCAGAGCCTCGATCTAAATACTTGTAGATGCCTACAGTGTTGCCACAAGTATCTCTCGGCGAAGTTCCACTGTGGAACAAGACGAGATATCGAACGTAGTGTGCGTAGTACGCTACACAGTTACGTACATACGAATCCAGCTCACTGCTGCTAGGGCTGTTTGATGCTTTGTACCGTCTTTGGTAGACAACAGCATGCATCTCAATCAGAAACCAGTTGTACGCTGGTGGCCCCATGACTTGACGTGAATGCTTGTAACACCTGAATGCAGTTCATGGAGGCAGATGTGCTATGGTTCAGGGCTTAGGCATAGTTTTAGCACCATGCTATATCTGTGCTATAGAGTGTGGGTATAGAGGTAGTTCTAAGCACGATTTGTCTGACCCGTGGGCCATTATGAAGCATGGGAGATGTAATCGGCACCAGACCTCAGTAGGGTGGTTAATGGGCTGGTCCGCATGGTACAGCGGCAAGCAGTCTGTAGGGTGTGGGCTGGTATAGCTCTCATATGTGTATTAGTGTTTATATTTATAGCTAATATTGTCAATAATAATATATAATAATAATAACTAAAATATATATATGATTCAAATTAATTAATTAATAAATTAATACTATTCATATACATAAATATGTTATGAAATACATAAGATATATGTCGAGTCTATCATGTACAGACGATATAGTAGCATATTAAAACAGTGGGCACTCTCAGACAGCTATGTGCTTTTAACGTTGTGTAGTGTAATTCTGGTTTGAGATCCTGGTAGACGAAGAAAGTGTAAGGTGTCCGAGCCGTTGCTGAAATCCTTGTCACATTTTAAAACTGAAGTTGTAAGAACGTTTTTCCGGGTGTCACTTCTCTGTATTAAGTGGGCTAGTCCCGCGCCTTGGGCAGGACAGGGTCAGGCGAAGAGTAGGTAAGGTCCACTAGCGGGGCTTCCAGCCTGTGTTTAAGGTTCGCTGCTATGTCCACCTGTAAGTTATTTTGAGGTCCTCTGGGTGTGTCATAAACTTAGGAGTGGGTCCAAGAGTGCTATTCTGAGTGAATTAGTTATGAATTATTCAGTGTGGATACTGAAACATACATGTTGCAACTTCTCGCCCCACTTTCTCTTTTGTGCAGGGGTCGCAGCAGGGTCAGAGGGGTCCGTGCGAGGGTCATTCCGCTTGTGGAGACCACAACTTACGGACCTGATAGACAAGCGAGTAAGAGATCAACTGGTTAATGTGCATCTGTTCTTTCTCCTCACAGTCAACAGCCAAATCTCAGCTTCCTAGTGTTTACGGTTCCAACAACTTTACGGTTCAGGGTGTGCCGATAACACCAGTCCATCGACCACCACAGGTGGAGCAGCTCGATAAGGTCCACCAATGGTAACCGGAGACTCTAGTAGATGTGTGTAACGTGTGGACTCCTAGTGTGTATGTAGTGTGTTTTTGTGGGGACTCCTAGTGTGGATGTAGATGTTTTGTGCGGGACACTCTAGTGCTGTGGTGTTTAGGTGTTTTTGTGGGATATCTAGTGTGTATGTAGGTGTTTTTTTTGCGGGGACTCTGCGTAGTGGATGTATTGGTGCTAGGTGTCTATGTAGTGGATGTTAGGTAGTCTGATTGTGGGACATACTAGTGTGGATGTAGATGTTGTATTTAGAGGCTCCGACTCTACTGGATGTTTATTTTTGCTTGCGGGGCTGCTAGGTGTGTGTGTTTTAGGCGGAATGGACTGTAGTGGTGTGAATGTAGGTGTTTTTGTGTGTGGACCTCTGTGTGTGTGGATGTAGGTGTTGTGCGGGGACTCTAAAAATGTGTGGATGCGATACTAGAGTGCTGTCCGTGTTTTGCGGGGACTCTAGTGTGGATGTAGGTGTTTTGGGCCGTGGGGACTCTAGTGTGGATGTAGAGTTTTGCGGGGACTCTAGTGTGGATGTAGGTGTTTGTGAGGGACTCTAGTGTGGATGTAGGTGTTTTGTGGGGACTCTAGTGTGGATTGTAGATGTTTTGCGGGGACTCTAGCTGTAGGGATAGTAGGTGTTTTGCCGGGGACTCTAGTGTGGATGTAGGTGTATTTTGTGGGGACTCTAAGTGTCCGCGGATGTAGATGCGTTTTGCGGGGGACTACTAGTGTGGATGTAGGTGTTTTGTGGGGGACTCTATCGTGTGGATGTAGGTGTTTTGTGGGGACTCTAGTGTGGATGTAGGTTGTTTTTGCTGGGGGACTCTAAGTGTGGATGTAGATGTTTTGGCGGGGACTCTAGTGTGGAATGTAGTAGGTGGTTTTGGCGGGGACTCCTAGTGTGGATGTAGGTGTTTTGTTGGGGACTCTAGTGTGGATGTAAGATGTTTTGCGTGGACTCTAGTGTGGATGTAGGTGTTGAATTAAACAGTGTGGGGACTCTAGTGTGGATGTAGGTGTTTTGCGGGGACTCTAGTGTGGATGTAGGTGTAATTTGCTTTTGTGGGGGGACTCTAGTGTGGATGTAGTGTTTTGTGGGGACTCTACGTGCTGTGGATGTAGGTGTTTTTGTGGGGACTCTAGGTGTGGATGTAGGTGCTTTTTGTCGTGGGACTCTCGTCACATGTGGATGTAGATGTTTTTGCCGGGTGCGCTCCTAGTCCGGTGGATGTAGATGTTCTTGGGTGCGGGGACTCTAGTGTGGATATAGAATGTTTTTGGCGGGGGACTCTAGTGTGGATGCTAGGTGTTTTGTGGGGACTCTAGTGTGGATGTAGGTGTTTTGCGGGGACTCTAGTGTGGATGTAGGTGTTTTGCGGGGACTCTAGTGTGGATGTAGATGTTTTGCGGGGACTCTAGTGTGGATATAGATGTTTTGCGGGGACTCTAGTGTGGATGTAGGTGTTTTGTGGGGACTCTAGTGTGGATGTAGGTGTTTTGCGGGGACTCTAGTGTGTATGTAGGTGTTTTACGGGGACTCTAGTGTGTCTGTAAGTGTTTTGCGGGGACTCTAGTGTGGATGTAGGTGTTTTGCGGGGACTCTAGTGTGGATGTAGGTGTTTTGTGGGGACTGTGTGTGTATGTAGGTGTTTTGTGGGGACTCTAGTGTGGATGTAGATGTTTTGCGGGGACTCTAGTGTGTATGTAGGTGTTTTGTGGGGACTCTAGTGTGTATGTAGATGTTTTGTGGGGACTCTAGTGTGTATGTAGGTGTTTTGCGGGGACTCTAGTGTGTATGTAGGTGTTTTGCGGGGACTCTAGTGTGGATGTAGGTGTTTTGCGGGGACTCTAGTGTGGATGTAGGTGTTGTGCGGGGACGAGTGAGAGAGTGAGTGAGTTTTGCACAGGTACATCCTAACTTGGAATTAAATGCTTCATGCAGCCCAGTGAGCCCCCTAGTGGTCTGGACATGAATGACAGGCAACCCAGCAGAACAGGTTTTGCACTGGACTGTTTCAAAACTGTTTGGCTGAAACGAGGCTGAAATTTTCACTCTAAATCCAAAATACAGTCATGTCCAAAATCTTTGGCCCCGGATTAAAGGTCATATACTGTAAATATCCGGAACTGTCCTGCTGTCAAGTTTCCTGAATACCTCCAGAATGCAGAGCTGTAGAGGAAGACACTTCCAAAGTTGGTGCACAGCTGCTGCCGTCGATGAGGGATGGAAATGAGGAGCGTTATGAAGTATCTAGGTCTGGGGGGTTTCTATGTGCGGAACATACTCGCACAAGTATGGGAAATATAAATAACTTTTGCACAGGACGCTTTTCTGTTTATTCCCCACATACCGTAAACTCAGTTAATAAACACAAACAGATTATTCAAATTCATTCAGTTCAGTTCAGCCTTATTATCATTATTCTAATACAGTGTTGTACAGTATAATAGAACACTTCTTCTCCATTGCGGTGATAAACGTGAAGAAGCATAAATAAACAACCGTGCAAAGATGATTTCAATTATATTTGAATTATAATTATAATTTGAATGATTATTATAGACGTCTGGGCCGTTTCTGTTGGTCCATTCCAGTTCAAATGATGCCTAAAAGTAATATCAATAAAAATGGGGATACATGTATTTCTTTGGACAGCGATGATACAGGGGTTGGACAATGAAACTGAAACACCAGTCATTTTAGTGTGGGAGGTCTCATGGCTAAATTGGACCAGCCTGGTGGCCAATCTTCATTAATTGCACATTGCACCAGTAAGAGCAGAGTGTGAAGGTTCAGTTACAGGTAAGAGCAACAGTTCTGCTCAAAAATACTGCAATGCACACAACATTGTCATGGGTGACATACCAGAGTTCAAAAGAGGAACCAACTGTTGGTGCACGTCTTGCTGGCGCATCTGTGACCAAGACAGCAAGTCTTTGTGATGTATCAAGAGCCACGGTATCCAGGGTAATGTCAGCATACCACCAAGAAGGACGAACCTCCACCAGCATCACGTAGTGACCTGGCCACTATCCTGCAAGAAGAATGGCTTAAACTCCCTCTGACCACTGTGCAGGACGCAGTATATGTCATTCCCAAGAGGAACTGACGCTGTACTGGCCGCAAAAGGAGGCCCTACACCATACTAATAAATGATTGTGGTCTAAAACCAGGTGTTTCAGTTTCATTGTCCAACCCCTGTACCTGCCCACACCTTTTACTTCTAGAACCCTAAAGAACCGAACGCATCACAAAAAGGATGGTTATTAAGAACCCCAAAAAAACAAAAAAGCTGGTGTCTGTTCGTTGTGCCTCTAATCTTATTATCTTGATCCGCTATTAGTAATGAAAATTAGAATTAATGATAAAGTAGGAGAAAAAATTGTTTTTAAAAGACGTATACTGCGCTTATGAATCGAGATTAAGTATTTCTCAGTGGGGTAGGAGAAAATTAATGGAGATGTTAATATGTGGTTGGTGTGGCTCAGCGGTTAACACCACTACCCACCACAGAGCTACCACCCCCTGCGGGAGATGGGGGTTAGAATTCCAGTCTAGGTGGCAAATGCTGAGCTGTGAGAATAAGAGTCCTTGGGCTAGACTCCTAACACCGCTCTGGCCTACCTGTAATAGACGTGTTAACCGCCGGCTGAATTCTCATCTGGAGACAAGCGTCAGCTAACTGCCTAACATGACTTCCTCTGACGTGTTCTGCAGTTGTATCGTCCCCTCTTTTGCTCCAGTGACAGCACGCCGTCTGACATTGAGGTCTGACCTTTGTTGTGTAAAGGCCTCAGCCTGCTCACTGCCATAACTGTGCTGAGTTTGAATACGTGTGTGGAAATGTGCAGAATTCATCTTCAGTTTTCTGGTTCAGGTTTCCTCTGTGTTGAGACTGTTGGACTGTAGGTCAACATATGCACCAGGCTGCAGGAAGTGTTCTGCTGCTGTTTGGGTTCTTCCTTGCCACAGCAGGAAGTGAGATGTAGGAGAGACATGTGGGAGCCAGCCGAGGAAGTTCTGCCATGCGTTTCCCACTGGCCCAATTTATAGCATCATTAGGGATCGTCCATCTGATAGTACAGGAACTGCATGCATGTCGTTCCCGTATGGCGTTAAGTACACATGGCAGTACTTACTCACCCCCTGGTGCACATGTAGGCTGTTTGTTGCTGCATGTCTTCCTCTTTCCTGTTTGTCTGAGACATGCTTTCTTCAGTGAGACCGAAGTAATGATGGAGTTAATGATGTAGCCTCTGGGTGGGTTTCCCAGGCATGGATCATACCCACTGTTGCCTTTAGGGCTCAGCTTACTGGGAATTCTCTAATATAGTCCTGGCACACTAGGCCGGGAATTGGTGAGAGCTGCACCACAGATTAGCATTAGTGATTAGCATTAGCATTTAGCCATAAGAGCGTATTGACAGGGATCTTAATGAGCATGGCAGCACATTAAGGACATTTGTGACGGACTGAAAACCTTTCTGTACATTTCACTTCACGTAAATTCATTCTGAAGACGAATGAGGACAAAACTAGCATGACTAGAACAGCTAAGGCTAACTTTCACTTCGCGTGAATGAGTTCTGAGAACATAACTAGCATGACTGGAACAGCTAGTGCTAGCTTTCACTACACAGGAATGAATTCTGAAGACGAATGAGGACAAAACTAGCATGACTGGAACAGCTAAGGCTAACTTTCACTTCAGGTGAATGAGGATAAAGCTAGCATGACTGGAACAGCTAAGGCTAACTTTCACTTCACGTGAATGAGGATAAAGCTAGCATGACTGGAACAGCTAAGGCTAACTTTCACTTCACGTGAATGAGGATAAAGCTAGCATGGCTGGAACAGCTAAGGCTAACTTTCACTTCAGGTGAATGAGGATGAAGCTAGCATGACTGGAACAGCTAAGGCCTAACTTTCACTTCAGGGGGTAATGAGGATGAGAGCTAGCATGACTGGAACAGCTAAGGCTACTAACTTTTTACTTCACGGTGAATGAGATGGATAAAGCTAGCATGACTGGAACAGCTAAGGCTAACTTTCACTTCACGTGAATGAGGATAAAGCTAGCATGGCTGGAACAGCTAAGGCTAACTTTCACTTCAGGTGAATGAGGATGAAGCTAGCATGACTGGAACAGCTAAGGCTAACTTTTACTTCACGTGAATGAGGATGAAGCTAGCATGACTGGAACAGCTAAGGCTAACTTTCACTTCAGGTGAATGAGGATGAAGCTAGCATGACTGGAACAGCTAAGGCTAACTTTCACTTCAGGTGAATGAGGATGAAGCTAGCATGACTGGAACAGCTAAGGCTAGTTGTCAGTGCCCATGACTGGAACAGCTAGTGCTAGCTTTCACTACACAGGAATGAATTGTGAGGACGAATTCTCTCTCTCTCTCTCTCTCTCTCTCTCTCTCTCTCTCCCTCCTTTTCTCTCCTCTCTTTCTCTCTCTCTCTCTCTCTCCCCCTCCCTTTCTCACTCTCTCTCTCCCCCCTCTCTCTCTCCTCTCTTTCTCTCTCTCCTCTCTCTCTCTCTCTCTCCCTCCTTTTCTCTCTCTCTCTCTCTCTCTCTCTCTCTCTCTCTCCACCCTCTCTCCTCTCTCTAGTCTCCTTCCTCTACCTCTCCTCTCTCTCTCTCTCTCTCTCTCTCCTTCTCTCTCTCTCTCTCTCTCCCTCTCTCTCTCTCTCTCTCACCTCATTTCTCTCTCTCTCCCCTCTCTCTCTCTACCTCGTCTCTCCCACTCACTCTCTCCCTCCTCTCCTCTCTCTCCTCCCCCCCCCCCCCCCCCCCCCCCCCTCTCTCTCTCCCCCCCCCCCTCTCTCTATCCCTCCCCCTCCTCTCTCTCTCCCCCCTCTCCCACCTCCCCGCTCCCCCCCCCCCCCCCCCCCCCTCTCTCTCTCTCTCTCTCTCTCTCTCTCTCTCTCTCTCTCTCTCTCTGGCCTGCTGATCAGCTATCCGGACTGCGGGACTCATTAGAGTGAGGGCTCTGATCGTCTCTGTGGGCTTCCTGGACAGGAAGCTCATCTGAAGGGTCGTTTTCTGGGACAGATGTGGGTTTGAAGGTTGTGACATGCGTGAGGAAGCTTCCCCGGGCTGTGATTTGTGTGGCGTTAGTCTAATCCTGAA
>JAMWET010000969.1:17500-35000 GCA_024036415.1 Prochilodus magdalenae
AACCCGGCTCAGGTTAACTCGGCTCAGGTTAACTCGACTCAGGTTAACTTGGCTCAGGTTAACTCGGCTATGGTTAACTGGGCTGAGTTTAAATTGGCCGAGTTTAACTCGGCTCAGTGTAACTTGACTCAGGTTGACTCGGCTCAGGTTAACTCGGCTCAGGTTAACTCTGCTCAGGTTAACTCGGCTCAGGTTAACTCTGCTCAGGTTAACTCGGCTCAGGTTAACTCTGCTCAGGTTAACTGGGCTCAGGTTAACTGGGCTCAGGTTAACTCGGCTATGGTTAACTCGGCTGAGTTTAACTCCGCTCAGTTTAACTCGACTCAGGTTAACTCGGCTCAGGTTAACTCGGCTATGGTTAACTGGGCTGAGTTTAAATTGGCCGAGTTTAACTCGGCTCAGTGTAACTTGACTCAGGTTAACCCGGCTCAGGTTAACTCGGCTCAGGTTAACTCGGCTCAGGTTAACTCGGCTCAGGTTAACTCGGCTCAGGTTAACTCCGCTCAGGTTAACTCTGCTCAGGTTAACTGGGCTCAGGTTAACTCGGCTCAGGTTAACTCTGCTCAGGTTAACCCGGCTCAGGTTAACTCGGCTCAGGTTAACTCGGCTCAGGTTAACTCGGCTCAGGTTAACTCGGCTATGGTTAACTGGGCTGAGTTTAAATTGGCCGAGTTTAACTCGGCTCAGTGTAACTCGACTCAGGTTAACTCGGCTTAGGTTAACTCGGCTCAGTGTAACTCGACTCAGGTTAACTCGGCTTAGGTTAACTCGGCTCAGGTTAACTCGGCTCAGGTTAACTGGGCTGAGTTTAAATTGGCCGAATTTAACTCGGCTCGGTTTAACTCAGCTCAGGTTAACTCGGCTGAGGTTAACTCGGCTGAGGTTAACTCGGCTCAGGTTAACTGGGCTAAGGTTAACTGGGCTAAGGTTAACTGGGCTGAGTTTAAATTGGCCAAGTTTAACTCGGCTCAGTGTAACTCGACTCAGGTTAACTCGGCTCAGGTTAACTCGGCTCAGGTTAACTCGGCTGAGGTTAACCCGGCTTAGGTTAACTCGGCTCAGGTTAACTCGGCTGAGGTTAACTGGGCTGAGTTTAAATTGGCCGAATTTAACTCGGCTCGGTTTAACTCAGCTCAGGTTAACTCGGCTGAGGTTAACTCGGCTCAGGTTAACTGGGCTGAGGTTAACTCGGCTGAGGTTAACTCGGCTCAGGTTAACTCGGCTGAGGTTAACTGGGCTGAGTTTAAATTGGCCGAGTTTAACTCGGCTGAGGTTAACTCGGCTGAGGTTAACTCGGCTGAGGTTAACTCGGCTCAGGTTAACTCGGCTCAGGTTAACTCGGCTCAGGTTAACTCCGCTCAGGTTAACTCGGCTGAGGTTAACTCGGCTCAGGTTAACTCGGCTCAGGTTAACTCGGCTCAGGTTAATTCGGCTGAGTTTAACTCGGCTGAGTTTAACTCGGCTGAGTTTAACTCGGCTCAGGTTAACTCGGCTCAGGTTAACTGGGCTCGGTTTAACTCGGCTCGGTTTAACTCAGCCCAGGTTTTGTTTAATTCTGTTACCTTTATGTAAGTTCTGTTTGGTTCTGTTTAAATCAGTTGGTGTTTGGTTCTGTTACTTTTCATTCGGATTCGTTTGATTTGTTCAAGTTTGATGTTTTGTGTTCTGCTTGCGTTCTCTGGTGACCGGTCCAGTGTGTGTCCAGCATGAGTTTATTGAAACACTGTATCAGGCGGGCTTTTCTGAAGGAGCCCAGCGGGGACAAAAGCTTCTGTTTGTGCTTCTTGAACATCTAAACAGCTCATCCCGCAGTGAGATGTCATGTTGAGGCGTTTGATGTGGACTGAGTCAGAAACCCAGACCAGGCTGGCAGTGTGAAGATGTGAGGAACAGTGTGAAGCACTTATCATGGCCTCCTGCTGTTTCCTGTGCACGGCGCTCTGTGTGTGTTTAATATCAGCTAGTATAAACATGTAATCTGTCCAGCGGACCCCCAACCGAGACGGGCTGTGTGAAAGCCCTCTCACAGGCCAGAGCTGTTTGATGTGGCTGGACTGGTTTCCATTCCTTCACACATCCGCACACACAGAGCGCCCATACTTCACCTCCATCTCCGTTTCTCTCTCACGCACGTAGAACATGTAGAGCCATCAGCACACGTGTATACAGTGCTCTGCTGAGCCCACGGACCCTCTGTGTGTTGGGTTTCAGGGAGAACAGCTCTTTAACGCTGGTTAACTTTCAGCTACAGGAGGAAAGGAAGCACATCTGTCCCCTCTTCACCTTCATTACGGCTGCTGTTCGGTTCCTCAGAGAGACACACCTCCACAGTTCTGTCTTAGAAGCTGGTTTAGCATCTTCTCCTTCTTCCCACCATCCAAACAACCCCACCCACACTGGTGGGAGGTTCTGGACTCTGGGGAGGTCATTCCATTGTACTGGAACACCAGCAGCTTCTTTGTTGGATGTGTCGCAGCTTCTTGAACAGCTACACCTCCTTTCAGACCTCCGTAGTGTTGAGGTGTCTCCTCACGGTGGAAGAATGGACAGAAGCACCGGTGGATGTTCTTCCTCTCTCCTAAAGACGAAAGTGCTGTTAATCTGATGGGGGCAGTGTTGGTGGGTTTACCAGGCCTTCCAGGTGGTTGTTAGGAACCCTGTTTTTTCAGGTGGTTGTTAAGAGCACTGTGGGGTCCAGAAGCTGGACCGCACAGTTGATCCTGAAGGACAAGAGGACAAGACGGTTCATTATCATAAGCAATGGGATCATATGGGCCACTCCACGTGTGGGCGTGTACATAGGGACAATGATACAGGACTCAATGCTTAAGCCCCCTCAAGGGGAGGTGGTCTTCTAGTTCTGGCCTGCTGTAGAGGGCATTAGGCTGGCATGGGCAGATTTTAGTGCCGGTTGGATTGGCTAAATGCCCCCATCTCCAGGGCTGGAGGCGTCACTGTGTTAATCCAAATGAAGACCTATGGGAGAGTTTGGAGTTAGCTGTTGGGGCTAGACACCACCATCACCAACTGCTGGAATGTTGTTTGGAAAAACGGCATTCCGTCCCTGCGGTGTAGTTTAACCTAGTATAGAGGGAGTCGTATTGAAGCTGTTCCTTATTGAAGATCAGAACTGATCACAGTGGTGGTGAATGGAACCAGACGTCCACCTTTAAAAGCTCCTTATGTACTATGGTTCTGAATAGGCTGCCTTCTGGAATGCTTGATTCTGGATAGCGTGATGCCAAACCTTCAGGGAACATTTGATCAGGTTAATTAGATCATCATCAACCTTTCCATATGGAGCTCCTGTAGAAGACATGCGTAGGTTCACTGGGGGTACTAAACCAAAGCTCTGTATGTGAGTTATAGACATGGAGAACCCTGGTTCCCACCACCACCACTGTAAAGAACGTCTGAACCACTTCACACCAGCCGCTCAGCCGCAGTAGCTCTGTTTACGTCCCAGTCCCGGAATTATGTGGAAATCCTGCAAAATCTCTGGAATTCCTACTTGAGACACATCACCCAGGTCATTGTTGAGCATGGCGCCCTTCAGACGTTCTCCTGCCAGCCATTTTGCTGCTGTCAGCTGGTCCCGCACACTTCACCCAACGACAGTACATAGCAAACAGGTTTATTTGACTTAGGGCAGCGGAGGAGAACGGTTTATGCTGAGTTATGGGAAACGACTGTGTGCTGGAGTGACGGGTTATGTAACGATGACCTGAATTTTATGAGCCTTTTGTGTGTGTGTGTGTGTGTGTGTGTGTGTGTGTGTGTGTGTGTGTGTGTGTGTGTGCTGTGATTGAGCAGGGAGCTAAAGGGCCTCCGGGGGAACCAGGACCTGATGGAGAGCAAGGACATGAGGTATCACAGATCATAGCAGAGGAAGGAGATGGCTGATTTAATTATTAAGATAATTTAATTATTCTAATATTGAAAACACTGAGGTCCAACCTTCTATCAGTTCCACACAGGGCCATACAGGACACTCTGTAGGTGTACAGGTCCAGACTGTAGTCCATCTGTTTCTCTGTGTACTGTATTACACTGTCCTTCAATGGTCAGGACCCTCACAGGACCCCCACAGAGCAGGTATAATGTGGGTGGTGGATCATTCTCAGCACTGCAGTGACACTGACGTGGTGGTGGTGTGTTAGTGTGCTGTGCTGGTGTGAGTGAGTCTGTAAGTGTAGAACTACAGAGTGCTCCTATATGGTCACATGGACAGTGAGTGTAGACACATGGGTGGTGTACCTAATGACGTAGCCGTGACTGTGTAAATCCTTAGGTTGGGACCCTTGTAGTTTAGGCCAGTAGTCTTACAGCCAATGGTCATCCTTCTTTGTTTCTATTACAGGGCCCTCCAGGACTTGAAGGAGAGCAGGGGCCTGCTGGAGAGCCTGGACAGAAGGTGAAGAACACTCTCCCGCTAAAGTGCAATAGGCTAATGAGGCAGTTTGCAGGGCTAGCACTAATTGTCTTGTAGTCCTTAGGGCTGATGTATGTAAATGAGCTCTGTTCTGATTGGCTCTCCTGTATTGGACTTCATTTGATAAGCAGTCCAGGCTGAAACACTCCCTATGGCTTCAGCTTGAATGGGCGGAGCTAAAGTGCAGTAGGCTAGTGAGGCAGATACAGGTAATCCAGGTGGTGCCTGTGACCACTGTGCGGAATACCCCATGCTGTTTGTGGGGGGTACCATGTGGACTTGCTAGTCCAGTGTTGGTTGGTAGCTAGCTCGCTCACCATAGTAGTGCTGATGCTTCAGTGGCAGCAACACGTTTGGATTAGCAGTTTCTAGTTTGGTAGGTCCACACATCAGCTGAGACCTGGCTCATCCTCTCCTCTTCCGTCTTCAGTCTGAGGAATGAGTGGGAATTCACTCTTTCCACCAGATTTCAGATTTACAGACACAGTTGCAGACACAGATGAAGTTACTGGGCTATGAAGGACCAAACAGCGCCACCCTGAGGCAGACCAGTGCTGCATAGTTGGTTATGAGTGTCCAGTACAGAAGCTTACTGTGGGTGAGGCAGCTAAACCAGCAGCTTTCCCTGAAATGGTGTTGGAGCATCTGTGCTCCTCTAACCGGCAGCGGAACGTCATGAGGTTATTTTCAGCCTCCTTCTCCAGAAGACAATCAGATCCAAGAGCCAGAGCAGGCCCTATTTGCAGCGCGCCTCAGTAACAACTGCAGCTCGTACAGGTTGAGAACAATAACGAGGGAATTTTTATTTGGAATTTCCGCTGAATTTCGCTGCCCTTTAAAACCACATGGTGGACTCTAAACAGGAAACCTCGGAAGGGGGTAAAATCTGGTGTGTTTATGGAAAAAGCATTGCAGTGATGTAACAGAATAGCCATAGGCTGATTCACTTATTTAGCATTGTCCTGGGAACAAAATTACATAACCGGATTACAGAGGAATCTCACATGAGTGAAGGTATAATTGTTTTCCGTGAACCGTTTGGGGGAAACTCGTCGGATCGGGTTTTATTGAAGCGTTAGCTAAACGCGAGTGATGCGAGGAGGCTCATGAGCTGGCGCCGAAGTGGATCTGATTCGGTCTGAGTGAAGCTATTCAGGCCTTCTAATGCCGACAGCCGTTAAAGCGAGGAGCTCTGGAGTCCCACTCGCACTGAAAGCCGTGATTCATGTATGTGCATCAGGTGAATACCGTATAGGACAATGCAGTAGCAGTCAGTAGCAGCTCTGGACCAATAAGAATGATGCTAATATTGAACGGTTAAGTGTTATAGGTTTAAATCCAGGCCTGGGAATTCCAGACAGTGTGGGCACTTTTCCCCTGTATCGCTCTGGAGCTCGTAACTGCTAACCAGTGTAACAGGCATCTGTTACTGGACATGCATTAGCATTCTCCTCCAAGCGTGTTGAGGCTAATGAAGCTAATGGGTGGTGGAGGCTTAATAAGAGCTCTGTAACACTTTCACACTGAGGGCTCCAGTTCATACCTCACTGTTGCCAACGTGGTCGTGCACGTGCTGTTCAACGTTGGTCCAATCTGCACTCATCTGTTTGTCTTTCTCCATCTCCCCTTTTCCTCCCATAGAGCCACACTGTTTTTGGCCCCACCCAAACCCTATTGTTTCCTTTATCCCACAGCCATCAAAGTGCATGTACCTCACTCAAGGCCGATCCCCAAACTCCAATCCACAGACGTTCTGACCCGCCCTCCTCTATGTGTCGTTAAATCATCCCTCAATTTTCCCGTAGAGTCCCATTCATTTTCACCCACACCCAAACCCTATTGTTTTCTCTAACCAACAGTCACCAATCTGCATGTACCTCACTCAGAGTAGATCCCCAAACCCTAATCCACAGACGTTCTGACCCGCACTCCTCCTTTATCCATCCCTCGCTCCTCCCATAGACTCTCATTCATTTTAGCGCACATTAGCAACAGGCTAGCAACAAACCTAATCTGCACCACCACTTTTCTAGTTATTGACTGTGACTGATACACAGTGTGGTGTCTGACACCGTATGACGTTCTGTTAACGGCTCCTGTCGTTTGAATGGTGTGGAAGTGAAATGATCCCCAGCGTTGGATTCCTCTCGCTCTCTCCGCAGGGTGAAGTGGGGTCAGTGGGTGCAGAAGGGGAGCAGGGACAGCAGGGCTTAAGGGTAAGTCCACATTCTCATCCACGGCTAAAGCTCACAGCTAGTGTTTGGCTGAACCGGACCCTCTCGTGTGTTTTTTGTTGATTCCACGCTGAGCCCGGGGGGCCCGAGGGGCTCTGCGGTGTTGTGTCTGCTCTGCTGTGTGGACAACCGCACCGAGAGATTCAAGATTCACTGCTTCCTTCTCTTTTCCATCACTTAGACAGCTCACACCACCTCCCGTTCTCCTGTTACACCATAATTCAATCCATCCCCGTGTTTTCCTTATGGCGTATTACTTTATTCACACCAATATCCGTCTCGCATAGCTGATCTCCTCCGGCACCGTCGCGTGTTGGTTTTTGGAATTGAGGGAAAACACTCAGCGGGATTTCAGTTACAAAGCGGGGGGATTAGATTAGGCCGGTGAGCCACACAAGCGTTGAGATTTGTAGGCATTAGCAGCGAGCGACAGACCTAAGAATGTAATCATTTGTCTCTCAGGGGCCGCCGGGTCCAACCGGAGAAGACGGGCCTCAAGGAAAGGACGGCCCAAAGGTCAGTCACCATCCCTAGAACTGATGCAATTAGGCTCTTATGTTCATGTTGCATGCTCACCTTGCTCCCGTCCCACCGCAGGGGGATCCGGGTGACCGTGGACCATTTGGGGAGCCTGGAGAAAGGGGAGAGATCGGTGACCCTGGACCTCCGGGACTTTCTGGAGAGCCCGGTGTAAAAGGATTCCCGGTGAGTGTGCGCTGACTGAATGCTGGGACCTAGTGATGACTTAACATCCTGCTAGGAGATATCCCATACAGTATATGATTAAACATGTATAATTTTATACTTAATATATGTGTTATGGAATGTATCCAAATGACTGACGCCCTGACATGACAGGATTCTGTGGTCTTGTACTGGAGACAGTTGCGTAACACTAGTATTTGAATTCAGCTCTTGTCAAAACAGTACGCTAGGTTGCACTTGCCCTTGCTTGCTTTGAATGGAGGTGTCTGCCAAATGAATACATGGTAATGGATAAGTGTTGCTAACATATGTACCTCTCGGGTAGGGACCTGAAGGAAAACAGGGACTACCTGGCAACCGTGGGCGTCATGGAAAGAAGGTAATAAATTATTTTTGTAACGTGAAGATTATCCAGCGGCAAATTCATCGCTGCCAGCTCAGCTTATAAACACCAAGCACACAAAGTTCAGTGCGTAGTTTTTATTACTCAGGTAATTATGGAGGTTAGCATTCAGGCAGTAATAACCCTAATTAGTAATTCATTATAACATGGGGATTATAGTGATTGTAAATTTGTAATGAGTGTAATACTGTGGCGTAGTCATTTCAGTTATTTAGAGATAGAAACAGAAACCGATTGGCCCCTGAACTGCACCCTGAGGCACACCTAAAATTACCAACTAATAAACCAAAAAACAAAGCTGTACATTTTCTATTACCTCAGAAAGTGTCTTTTAGGGCATCAAAAATTTGTCATTTTTTGTGTCAGGGTGAGCGAGGCCCCCCGGGTCAGCCTGGTGAACCGGGATCTCCTGGGGAAATTGGACAGACTGGCGAGAGAGGGTTGAAAGGGGCTCGTGGAACCAGAGGACCCCAGGTTAGTGCCTATATGTGACCTCTACCTTTTATGTGGGCCCACGATAAACAGCAAGATGAGTGATGAAGCACAAGACGAGGCAACTGGTGGAAAACTATAAGACCTGAACACCACCACATTATTAATAATGACATGAGGGATGTTGGAGTGTAAAGTATCACTGTGAAATAGTGTCGCATAGTGTTAATTAACACTGAATTATTAGTTAATTATTAACTGGTATTATAACTGCTACTATAATTGCTGACATTGTGCAAGTAGTCTAGTTTTCCGTGCCACATGCCACACGATCTTTGTACACTTATTCTAATCTATGGTTGGCCCACAAATGTATAGAGTAGTAAAGATTTCATTACAGGCTGTACAAAGAGAACAACGCCTGATAGTTTACCTGTGGGTGTCCATTAAATGCCACTCGGAGAGATTATAAGAGGTTGTTAGTTTGGCAAAGAATTCTGGGATACATGCAAATGAAGCATCGGAGCTCTGCTGTCTGGTAGAGAGTACCGTGGGCTGACTGAGCATGGATGTTAACAGTGTGCCATGCTGTCTGTGTGGATTCTAGTTCTTGCTAAGTGATTAGGTCATTCAGGAAGCTGCAGGTTAAGCTGTGTTCTCGAAGCCAGAAGCTAACGGCAGTAATGTCCTCTGGTTTAGCAGCAGATCTGAGGAGTTAGGAGAAATAGCTTATTAATTCCCCTATTAAGTTAATTTACTGCTGGTAAATTGTAGAAGGGGAATGTGGGACTTGTTTCAGGAGCTCAGCAGTGCCTTGGCCGGCCTTCATTAAAATACCCTGATAATGAACACTGTCCTGTGCTGGACAGTAAAGCGAAGGCGTGTTGGAATCAGGCTGTCTTGTGGGCCATTACACTTGACCTGGCATGAGGAAGGCAAGGGCTTTAGACACAACTGTCCTTTTGACCCCTGGCTGTTAAACTCCAGCCAGACTAAACAGTGACGGTGTTTGTACTGGAATCAAAGGCTCCTAATGGGATGTTGTGGCTGTTCCTTTCCCTAGTAAATCAATTAAGGATTGTAAGCAGTCCAGGTGTTAATCCTCTCCTTAAGTACCCACTGATTAACCCCCCACTGCTGCAGTGGCCTGAGGACAGTCCGTGTGAGGTGGAGCAGAAAGGGTTGGGGACATACAGCAGCGCTCTGTAAAAGGAAAATATTTATTACCGTCAGACTGTAAACACTACACACGCTGCAGATTCATACTGGATTATAATCCCTCCATAGTTATTACTGTCAGACTGTAAACACTACACACGCTGCAGATTCATACCGGATTATAATCCCTCCACAGTTATTACCGTCAGACTGTAAACACTACACACGCTGCAGATTCATACTGGATTATAATCCCTCCACAGTTATTACCGTCAGACTGTAAACACTACACACGCTGCAGATTCATACTGGATTATAATCCCTCCACAGTTATTACTGTCAGACTGTAAACACTACACACGCTGCAGATTCATACTGGATTATAATCACTCCATAATTATTACTGTCAGACTGTAAACACTACACACGCTGCAGATTCATACTGGATTATAATCCCTCCACAGTTATTACTGTCAGACTGTAAACACTACACGCGCTGCAGATTCATACTGGATTATAATCCCTCCACAGTTATTACTGTCAGACTGTAAACACTACACGCGCTGCAGATTCATACTGGATTATAATCCCTCCACTGTTATTACTGTCAGACCGTAAACACTACACACGCTGCAGATTCATACTGGATTATAATCCCCCCACAGTTATTACCGTCAGACTGTAAACACTACACACGCTGCAGATTCATACTGGATTATAATCCCTCCACAGTTATTACCGTCAGACTGTAAACACTACACACGCTGCAGATTCATACCGGATTATAATCCCTCCACAGTTATTACCGTCAGACTGTAAACAATACACACGCTGCAGATTCATACCGGATTATAATCCCTCCACAGTTATTACCGTCAGACTGTAAACACTACACACGCTGCAGATTCATACTGGATTATAATCCCTCCACAGTTATTACCGTCAGACTGTAAACACTACACACGCTTCAGATTCATACTGGATTATAATCACTCCACAGTTATTACCGTCAGACTGTAAACACTACACACACTGCAGATTCATACTGGATTATAATCACTCCACAGTTATTACCGTCAGACTGTAAACACTACACACACACTGCAGATTCATACTGGATTATAATCCCTCCACAGTTATTACCGTCAGACTTTAAACACTACACACGCTGCAGATTCATACTGGATTATAATCACTCCACAGTTATTACCGTCAGACTGTAAACACTACACACGCTGCAGATTCATACTGGATTATAATCCTCCCACAGTTATTACCATCAGACAGTAAACACTACACACGCTGCAGATTCATATGGATTATAATCCCTCCACAGTTATTTACCGTCAGACTGTAAACAAGACTACACACGCTGCAGATTCATAATGGATTATATAATCTCTCCACAGTTATTACCGTCAGACTGTAACACACTACACACACGCCGCAGTTTCTTTCTGGATTATAATCTCTCCACAGTTATTACCGTCAGACTGTAAACATTACACACACGATGCAGATTCATACCGGATTATAATCCCTCCACAGTTATTACCGTCAGACTGTAAACACTCATACACACGCTGCAGATTTATACCGGATTTATAATCACTCCACAGTTATTACCGTCAGGACTGTAAACACTACACACGAGCTGCAGATTCTTTACTGGATTTATAATCTCCTCCACAGTTATTACAGTCAGACTGTAAAACACATACACACGCTGCAGATTCATAACTGGATTATAATCCCTCCACAGTTATTACCGTCAGACTGTAAACACTACACCACGTCTGCAGATTTCATACCGGTATTATATAATCCCTCCACAGTTATTACCGTCAGATTGTAAAACATACACACGCTGCAGATTCAATAACGGGATTATGTAATCGCCTCGTTACAGACACAGTTTATTATGGTGCATAAACCCTGTCGCGAACCTCAACTGTACACAGCCTGCAGATGCATACGCGGTTCCTATAATCAGCCCACAGTATTACCGTGTCAGACTGATGTACACTACACACGCTGATGTTTTCCAAACGCTCTGGAACCGGGAGGATCACCCCACAGTAATTACCGTCAGACTGTTTTAAACAATCTACACACGACGCTGCAGATCATAGCTGGATTTAATAATATCCCTTATTCTTTCACCAGTTATTACCGTTTCTGTGTAAATACCACACCCTGGGTCGATGCAGTCATGTTTTTCACTTCTTTTACTGGATTATAATCCCAAGCCAGGAATGGAAGATTACAACTGTGAGTACTCTTGCAGACTGTAAAACACACACAGGACACACACGCACACAAACGACACCACACACAGATATTATACACACAATACCATGTACGGTTAGAACACATACACACGTCAGACTGACACACATAACAACTACACATACAACAAATTCACTGCAGATGTGACACTACACACACACGGATTCACACACATAATCACACTCCACAGTTATTACCGTCAGACTGTAAACACTACAACACGCTGCAGATTTCATACACGGATTATAATCCCTCACAGTTATTACCGTCAGACCGTAAACAACTACACACGCTGCAGATTCAGATACTGGATTTATAATCACTTCCACAGTTATATTACCGTCAGACTGTAAACACTACACACGCTGCAGATTCATACTGGATTATAATCCCTCCACAGTTATTACCGTCAGACTGTAAACACTACACACGCTGCAGATTCATACTGGATTATAATCCCTCCACGGTTATTACCGTCAGACTGTAAACACTACACACGCTGCAGATTCATACTGGATTATAATCCCTCCACAGTTATCAGATTATTGTAATTGTTCCCTGATATCGTAAGGCTCGTGTTGTGATGGCGTACAGACAGGATATGGTCCTATGAGATGCGTGTGTTGTCAGCCTCATGCAGACGCGGTTCCTCTGCAGAGCTGTGGTGAAGCCGTGCTGAGATGATGTATAGGAGGACTGTTTTCCAAACGCTCCTGGAACCCGGGAGACCCGGACGGACTGCACGCTGTTTTTAACAAATCTGTTCAGGTGGCAGCGGAGAGCTCTGTGCCAAATACAAACTCTGTGTTCTCCATTAATTTCAGGGTCGACCTGGAGTTATGGGGCCGCAGGGGGAGCCAGGAATGGAAGGGTACACTGTGAGTTACTCTTGCTTCCATTTAACACACACACACACACACACACACACACACACACACACACACAGATTTACACACACACACACACACACACACACACACACACACACACACACACAAACATGCATACACACTATACACACACACACATACACACTATACACACACACACACACACACACATACACACTATACAGACACACACACATACACACTATACACACAGATACACACACACACACTCACACACACATACACACACAGATACACACACACACACACACACACACACACACACACACACACTATACAAGCTATACACACACACAGACAGACACACACACACTAACATTTACGCTCTCCGTTCACATGACGGACCTGAGGGAGGAGCTTAACTGCGGATTGATAAAACAGAGATGCTCAAAAACAGACAAACGTTTACTCCATAACTCACATCAAACACACACAGTCCATCAGCACACTCCGCCCACTCTCCCTACATCACCCTGCTCCGCGAGTGCCATGTCCCGATCTGAGTCCTGGCTCTGGAGGAGAAAAGGGGGCGCCAGGTCTTCACAGCTTCTCCTGTTGTGTTTTGGCAGCTGACCGGCTCTGAGGAGTCCTCTAGCTGCTTCTGAGCAGTTTCAGTGATTTCATCCTCTCACACAGCCTCATCCTCTCACACAGCCTCATCCTCTCACACAGCCTCATCCTCTCACACAGGCTCATCCTCTCACACAGCCTCATCCTCTCACACAGCCTCATCCTCTCACACAGCCTCATCCTCTCTCACACAGCCTCATCCTCTCTCACACAGGCTCATCCTCTCACACAGCCTCATCCTCTCACACAGCCTCATCCTCTCTCACACAGGCTCATCCTCTCACACAGCCTCATCCTCTCACACAGCCTCATCCTCTCACACAGGCTCATCCTCTCACACAGCCTCATCCTCTCACACAGCCTCATCCTCTCACACAGCCTCATCCTCTCACACAGGCTCATCCTCTCACACAGGCTCATCCTCTCACACAGCCTCATCCTCTCACACAGGCACATCCACCCGTATAGCAGCTCTTATAAGAAGTGGCAGATGGCTTACAGCACACATACCAGGAGCGCGGATAAACAGCCCCCAATGAGCCGTAGAGCCGCAGGCTACTGTAACTGAGCCTCATTCTTCTTCGTGTCAGTCCTCCTCTCCTTCACTTCACCCCATCACTCTTTCCTTTAACGCTGAGCTGCAGGCCTCATCTGAAAGGATTACGCAGCAGTGGCTGAAGAGAGAGCGTACATAAGCGGCTCACACATTCCCATAGAAACCAACACATGCACGTACATGCACCGCCCGCACTCACTCCTGCACTTCCTGGCTGATTTCCTCTCTTTCTCTTCATGACATCAGGGTCACGCTGGCAAGCCCGGTCCACCTGGACCTCCAGGACCAAAAGGTGAAAAGGTAAGTACCAAAACTTCATGCTGGTTGTGTGTCATGGTGTAGTTATGAGAGGGAGCTGACAGGATGTGCCATCGAGTAGCTGTATTTAGGGGCTCCCAGCAAGGGTGGGATGTACAACAACTGAGTCACCTTGCATGTTTAAGATTGTAGTACCCTCAGGCTCCTGCAGATGGCGCTGCACAAGGATGATGGGGCTATAAATCCCTGCGGGGTGTGAGTGACTGGATCCATAGATTAGGAAGAGGTGCTACAGTGCAGGGAATGTCTCGTTCCATGTGTGGTAAACGCTCCAGAGCAGATGTTAATGATTGGCTAAAAGGAGGGACTGCATGTGGGCGTGGCCAAAGACCATAGTGTGAAGGAAGTAGCTGAATCTGCAGGTATATGGAAGTATGGTCGTACGGGTCTACCAGCAGTGGATAAAATCCCAGTCTACAGGGAATTCTCCTCGGAACTGTGCCAGGGAAGGCATCCACCAAATCTGGCCCACCTGACCAATTCTTGGAGTGACCAGGGACTCGTTTTTTGTTGGGTGAGCTCATGTACAAGCACAGGTCCGATGCAGGGTAGTAGAACATTCCTCAAACGGGGGATGAACTGAAATCTTTCCTTGTGTTCCAACGATGTGTTTCTCCGTGGAGGAGCTGGCGGGGTTACCTGATGATGAGTTGTTTCCTTCACAGCCTCGTTATTGATGCTTGTGGCACGACGTAGTGAATCCCTCTGTGTGTCTGTTTTCTCAGGGTTACCCAGGAGAAGACAACAAAACCCCAGGACCCCCGGGGCCCTTAGGTGAACCAGTAGGTCTAGAGCTCCTTACACCTCCTCTTTCTGCCCTCATTGCTGACATAATCAATCATGACACTTTTCCCTCTCATCCTACTGACATCATCCATCATAGTACACCTCCTAATTCTGTCCTCCCCCTGACGTAACCAGCCATAATTCACCTCCTCCTCCTGCTCTCCGAACTGATATAACACTAGAGCTGTCCCTGACTAAGGATCTCCAGAGCAGTGTGGTCCTGGAGGCACCCTACCCTGCACATCTCCGGGCGTTCCCTGCTCCCAACACACCAGAATCAACCAACAGCTCGTTAACAAGCTCTGGGGATGTGTAGGGAATCCACTGACATGTGCAGGGCAGGGTGCCTCCAGGGCAGGGTGCCTACAGGACCAGGGTGCCTCCAGGGCTATGCACAGAAATATAGCTGGCCTGTTTGAGTGCCCTGCGAATACTGGTGCCAACTGATTTTCCCAAATGATGCCACAACAGCACAGCAGATAAGTTAACTAGGGCTAGCTAACTAGCAAACACTGCCCTTGTTGACTGCCTCAAGGGCCTCCCCTTAACAACAAACTGAGATACACTTCGCCAATGGAGGCATACAGGTTCTGTGTGGCACCCTATGGCACACTTGATGTTGCAGTTGGGCCTGTAGATCCTGCTCACGTGTAGGTTACCCAAACTGCCATCCCAGCTGGTCCCAAATGTGCTCAATTGGTGCAACTCTGGTGATCCGGCCAACCGAGGAAGTGTTGGAATCTGGCAAAGACATTCCTGGGAAAGCCTTCCCGTGTGTGCCACTTGAAAGCCCTGCCATAAGAGGCAACACGTGACTGGGGGATGTCCTTCACATCGCTGGTGTCCCTCGTATCACCCTCACTGGGGGCGACCGACTGTCGTATGCAATGGCTCCCCAGATCATCACACCAGCAGTTGGGGCAGTGTGTCTCACCACAGTGCTCACCAAGAGGCCTCCATACTCAAACCCGACCGTTGTTGGACCCCAAGCAGAACCTGGATTTGGTGCTTTTGGCATCAGGCTTGCAGGCTATAAGACTGAAGCTCCTTGCTGTGCGCTCTTAACCCACAACCTGATTGATTGGCACATAGCTATGCCTCTCTGTTTTGATTGGTCGACAGGCAAGTAAGTCCGCCTCCTTGCCCTGATTGGTTTGTCTTCATTGTTTGCTTTTTGCCCCCTAAGCCACAGAGGCCAACTTTCCAGAATTCCCAGAATCGCAGACCAATATTGATAACCCCATTCCCAGACCTGGCACAGATCTGCTGATATTAGTAACCTGGTGCATGCATACATACGACGATTGGTGGGCACCCATTCTGAAGACTTTGATTGACAGATCAACTGGGACAGCTCTACACAATACACCTTTCCTCACTGATGTAACCGACCGTAAAGGTTAGAACTGCTTCTTCTGTGTGTGTGTGCGCGTGGGCAGGGTCCTCCAGGTGAGAAGGGAGAGCGTGGAGAACCGGGACATGACGGATACCCAGTGAGTTCCTCCGGTTCCTTTAACTGGGGTTTCGCTAATACGATAATAACGCAGAATAAAATGAGTAAGAAGTAAAGAGAGTGACTCAGAGAGTTTACAGCGGGGGTGAGGGGAACCAGACGCCCTCACAGGCACATAAGAACGTTGGTTCAGTCCATGTATCTGGCCAATGAGGGCTTGTTAAAACAGCATGTGTCATTAGAACATGCAGTAAGCATAAATACAGCTGAAAGGGGAGGGGCTTCCTCATAGCGTTGGGTATTTGGTGGACAGTTAGGTGGTTATAACTGCTGTATGAAGCATATAGTGTTCTGTAGGGTTTGGAAGTAAGACCCATAGTGGCTCAGTACCCAGATTACTCAGATTAGTCATCCTCAGTTACCCAGTGATTAAGGGATTAAGGTGGTCTTCTTTAATGCAGCTGAGAACTGACCAAGTTTTCCAGCTCTGATGTTTGTGTATGTTTGTGTTTCAGGGTCACATTGGGGTCCCTGGTGCTCGAGGGCCGATAGGTCAGCAGGGGTTACCGGTAAGTTCAGTGGCGTTCGGTTTTGTTGTAAATGTAAATCTTGGTAAAGGTCTGAAGGTAAATACGGTAACCGGTATAATATCTTACTGCTATTGTGTAGGGGTCTCCTGGAGAGCCTGGAGAAGTGGGACCCACAGGAGAGAAAGGAACTCAGGTGGGTTTTATCTCCCTTCAAACCACACCAAACTGGGTCCACACCCACCACACAAGACCAGACCAAACCAACCCGCACCGAACTACACTGAACTACACCACACCAAACCAACCCAAACCAGCTCAAACCGTACTACACACCACCAAACCACTGTAAACCAAACCAATCTACACCACATCACACCAAACCATACCAAACCACACCAAACTACGTCAACACCCACCACACAAGACCAGACCAAACCAACCCGCACCGAACTACACTGAACTACACCACACCAAACAAACCCAAACCAGCTCAAACCGTACCACACAACACCAAACCACTCTAAACCAAACCCATCTACACCACATCACACCAAACCACACCAAACTACGTTAACACCCACCACACAAGACCAGACCAAACCAACCCGCACCGAACTACACTGAACTACACTACACCACACCAAACAAACCCAAACCAGCTCAAACCATACCAAATAACACCAAACCAATCTACACATCACACCAAACCACACCAAACTACGT
>JAMWET010000970.1:0-63241 GCA_024036415.1 Prochilodus magdalenae
CTGCGACACCTTACCAAAGGTTTAATCATTATCTTACAGTCTGTGCCCAAGGACTCTTATTGGTTGTAGCAACAGGCCTAGTCACCCCAGAACTGGGAATCGAACCCCCCAGTCTCACATGGGTTTGGTTAAACTTCCTGGTTGGGTAGTGGTTTGTCTATCCGCTGTGCCACCCACACCAACAACCAACTTTCTTACAATTAGACTACACGGCCACCCTCCAAATCTGACTCCCATGTCTCACGCCCCTTCTGGAACCACCGCCCACACGGATCACATTAACTCACCTTTTAGCCAATCGTTAACATCTGCTCACTATGTGGGAGCCAGTTTACCACACAAGGAAACGAGACATTTCACTGGCACTCTTCTTAGGACCACCCGGGTTGCGTCAATGCTATGAGCTCAGTTGCACCGTTCACACACCCCACCCACAGTTTTTTACAGCCCTTGATAGGATCACTTCACCACATCCATTTGGGAAGCGTATCTTTGTAAAAGAAAACGCCGGCCGCCGCGCACTTCCGCCGCCACCTTTCTTTACCTTAAGTCCTAAATTAAAGATAAAACAGCTTCTTATTTAGCTTCTTTTAAGGACAAGTTTTTTAAGAAAGGCTCGTATCTGTCTGTTATTTTAACTGTCACGTGTTGGTATTTCTATTTAACTTCAGGATGTTCACAGATTCTTTTGCAGGTATAAAACGACACCTCTACGGTCAAAAGCGAGCACGCTCGCGACACATTCAAGAGGGCTGGAACTGAATATGAAGACATGTAAACAGACCCTTCTGCAACTTCTTGCACGCGTGCAAGGTCAAGACAGGGAAGAGAATTAGAATCTCCAAAGCGGTCCGATGTACCATGTTGGTCGAGTCGGTGTGGTTACAAGACTCCCTGTCTGTGTGTGAGGTAGGGGTGTGGTAGGACCTAGTTGAACCTTCCACTGGAACATAAGAAGGCCTCTCTCTCACTCCTCTGGCGCCTCTCTCTCTTGCTCTCTCCCTCTCGTCTCTTTATGAGCCCTGTCCTGGGCCTGTTTTTCTTTAAGCTACTTCTCGAATGTTTGCGCAACCAACTGTGTCCCACCATTCATTAAAAATATCTTTTTGATGCCTTGAGGCTATGTCCAGCACGCGCGTCGGTTCAAAACTGGTTTTGGAGAATAGAGGCATCGTTTTTCCAGGTGGCGAAATATAACAACGTGCCCTTAAAATAGCTTTCCGGTGTCACGGCTTAACTGAGTGGATACCTACCCATTTTCGATTGATGGTGGCGAAAATGAGGCCGAGGGCCGTCGTTCACTGTACACGGTGTATCAAAAAGTTATCAACCCAAGTGGATGGCTAGTTTCAGGCTTCAAAAGATCATTTGTAGTATCATTGGTCAAAGATCTGTCCTGATCATTTAATCACGTATGTACCTTTAACTAGTGGTCAGCACTACTTGGGAGCTGGATAGCTTTATAGGGGGAGGTTTATGTACATTTGGGTCTACATTAGTGAACATGGGGGGGGGGTGGGAAGTTTCCATGGATTCAAACGCAACACATGCTAGACGCCCTCTGCAAGAAGTTGTAGAGTTTCCTAAGTCTGGGTCCTGTGATGATCCGTTCCAATGCAGCTTGAATATATCTCACAGTTTCTTCTGGAAGTGGAACGCGTGACATACAAACCGTTCATTACTGGGTGCTTGACCACAGTCCTCCACACACGGATTCGTTTGTCTGTCTCGTTGTAAAGATATCATCTTGCCATTCTTAGTCACTCCATGACAAGTCTGTTGGCACAAACCATTGCAATCTTTTGGCGACGTTGATGTTGACTTAAAGGCAATCGTTCTCTAATAACGGTTTTGTGTGTCATGCAGTTCCTCCTATCTATCTTATCTATTATGCTCATCTATCTTCTATTCTCTCTCTATCTATCTATCTACTCTCGCTTCTATCTATCTAATCCTGGATGGCTTAGTATGTTTGTCGGGGAGTTTACAACTCCACAAGGTAGGAGTTACACTGTAATCGCGATGCTTCAGATTCCAGGACTGTGTAAAATTTCCGGGTTTCCACCTCTTCGTCCGACTTCCGTTCTGTCGCTTCCTTGAATCTCCTCCGGCAGCAATGTTTTTCTCCAGCGGAGCGGGAGACAAAGATGCGAATAAAAAGAGATAAACGGGAAGGCGGAGTCAGTCTTCCTTCGGGAGCAGTGGATAACCGCAGTGACGAAAGTAACAGGTCACTGTGATGTAAACACTCGACCAATACTGGCCGGAGGTCTCAGCACTGTTTGCACCATATGATGCGTCCTGTATGGAGAGTGAGAGTGAGAGTTGGAGCGAGAGAGAGAGAGAGAGAGAATGAGAGGGAACACTTCCTCTATCTGTTTGGCCTCCCGTCTGCCGCAAAAAAAAAAAAACTCTTCAGAGCCTTGACCTTTTCTCACTATATTAGCCTCGTACCGAATCTCGACATGTGACCCTATCGATCTCTGTCCACTAAGCACACCTGCCAGCAACTAATTACAACGCGCCAGAGCTTACAGCCATAGTTGTTGTATATGGTGTTGACTCTATAACATTCCTTGATTCAAATGTTGTTGTCAATCATTCCCTACAGGATGAAAGACTTGACTCCTCCACTTATCCACTGAACGCGGCAAAACATTGCTGTTTTTGAGTTAACTATATCTTCATGTGACGGATATTGATTATGTGTTTGAATTATCTATTATGTCATGTGTTTCACTTTGTTCTGGCATCATATGATAGAAGGTTCGGACATTTGAAGCATATATCGTTATGGGAAATGAGTCATTTATTAACATTTCAGTGAGCATTTTACAAACTTCTGACTGACTCGGCTAAAATCTGGTGGAGTCATTGAAGCCGCATTCGGTGTCTCTTTGAACTGCATGTGTATTAGATATGGCGAATTTTTCCCGTTGGGTTGATAAAGGGTAATCATTCAGCAACAAGGTACTAAAACCTTGGCGTTGGTGAGTATGTTTTGACATCATGAAGACATGCCAAATTGATTTCCAGTTTTCACGCTCGGTGTCATCACATGTCGTTCACAAGGCCTTATCGATGGGTACCTGACTGTGTTTACATAAGAGATCGTCCCTGTTTTGCAGTATCTTTCCATTCAGATCTCCTGCTGTTTTCGTTTGGTATCATCCTTTGCAAGTGAAGTATACCTTCACAGAAGATTTGTAAGACACAGCACAATCGTATTGGAAGAGTTGAGAGCGGGGTCACGGGATGGGTCTTTTACTGACGTTATGGCTATGCCATCCCGGTTATGTGAGGGTGCTACCAATAGATTTGCTGTTGTATGCGCAGTAGTCAGTAGTAGATAAGAAGAATGCACACACCAGCGACATGGAAAGATCTGGGGGGAGAATTCTACATGAAGCACCAGAGACAGAATCAACCAGTGTCTGAAATGCAAGATGTTGAACCGTGACAGCCATGATCCTCAGATCTACGAAAACATCTGGGAAAGCATACAGTGATGGCATCGGGTAAGTCATACTGTTAGTGCCAGAGCACCATCGGCAGGACAGCTTGCACCCCGCAGGAAGTACATGCTAAACAGACTGTAATCGACCACTGTCATTAACAAAAGTCAGACACAGATTGCAAATCCCAGATGTCATGGACTGACTTAGAAGGCGGCTGGGGTGTGGTAATCTTCAGTGACGAGTCCACCTTTATTTTTGGTTGGTGGAGACGACCAAACAATTCTGTGGTTTGTGAAGGCACCGTGGTCAGCGCCAAGATGAATGCTTTGTTGGTCACACGTCCAGGACAGATAGAGGCCTGGTATGCCACCAAACCTCACTTTCGACGTCTGCAGGAACCGTTCGGTGAGGAATTCAAGCTGCTGGGATGGGTTTTATCACCAAGGACTCCATTAGGAACCTCTACAACTCCATTGCTGAGACGTTGGTGGCATGTTGCTTTAGTTCTGTGTAATGAGAGACTCTACTTCTGGATGTTGTTAGTCTCATATAAATATATCCGTTAATCAGTGTAAAATGTATGCATCATTTATTGTTTCCTGTAACCTTGATTCTTCCTTCCCAATACCACTCTGCCCTTCCCTCCTTACATCCAACATCTTTCTGACACCAGTCTATGCATTACGGTTTTAATGATGTGGAGCACTGATTAGATAAATCTGGGCTTCTGTGATGGTAACTGTTAAATACTGGCCTTCCACAAGGAAAAAGCCCTGGATACCTGGCAAGCATGCTCAATTTTCCAATGTTTTACTAAATTTATTTCTTTTTATGCTATATTATAGTATATATCCTTGAAACCATGTACTCCCTAAAAGGATGTTTACATAAATTATAAACCGCCATTTAATTGTCCTGGCAAGTCAGGGTTTTTACACTGTTTGGAATGTTTCTGTATTCTTTTTTTTGTGATCGTATAATGTTTAACACAATGATGGAGGGACAACTATAATTTAAGTAGCACAAAGTCGATACCTACCACTACTCACCAGGGAAGCCACCACAACTGTGGGAGACTCGGGTTTAGAATCCTTCTCTGGGTGTGACTATGCTCTGTGCTACACCAATAAGAGTCCTTCTTGGGCAAGATTCCTAACACTGCATTGGTCACCTGTATTGTGATGACCTTTGGTAAGGCGCTCTGGATATAAGGAGAGTCAGCTAAATGCTATAATGTAAGTAGAGTTTTTGAGGATGAATCGAAGTTAAAAAGCTGTTTGTTTTAAATTTTTTAATATAAACTTACAGTACAATTTATATTTCATGTACTGTGTTATACCATAGTGTGTTATATTTTTCTTTGTTCCTGATCACAGAAAAGAAAGTTTGTTGATGGAATATGGCTCGGGGGAACAACTACTAGTTTTCCACTCTCCTCAAAACTAAACGAATGTAAGAAGTAGAGAACCAAGTGTTCGAGCTGACACTGCTACTGCCTGTCCTCAGACAGCTCTCTCTACAAGCGGTGACTGGTGTTGAGTGTGCTTAAAGCTACTAACATTTTACCCTACTGCTTAAAACTACAAACACTTTACCCCACTGCTTAAATATTCTAACCTTTTACCCTACTGCTTAAAACTACTAACACTTACCCTACTGCTTAAAGCTACTAACACTTTACCCTACTGCTTAAAACTACTAACACTTACCCTACTGCTTAAAACTAACACTTTACCCTGCTGTTCAAAACTACTAACATTTTACCCTACTGCTTAAAACTACTAACACTTTACCCTACTGCTTAAAGCTACTACACACTTTACCTTAAAACTACTGCTGCTTAAAACTACCAACTACTGCTTACCCTACTGCTTAAAGCTACTAACAATTTACCCTACTGTTTAAAACTACTAACACTTTACCCTACTGCTTAAAACTACTAACACTTTACCCTACTGCTTAAAAATACTAACACTTACCCTACTGCTTAAAACTACTAACACTTACCCTACTGCTTAAAACTACTAACACTTTACCCTACTGCTTAAACTACTAACACTTACCCTACTGCTTAAAGCTACTAACACTTTGCCCTACTGCTTAAAACTACTAACACTTTACCCTACTGCTTAAACTACTAACACTTACCCGACTGCTTAAAACTACTAACACTTACTCTACTGCTTAAACTACTAACACTTACCCGACTGCTTAAAACTACTAACACTTACTCTACTGCTTAAACTACTAACACTTACCCGACTGCTTAAAACTAACACTTTACCCTACTGCCTAAAACTACTAACACTTACCCTACTGCTTTACTAAACTTTACCCTACTGCTTACAAAACTACTAACACTTTACCCTACTGCCTAAAACTACTAACACTTACCCTACTGCTTAAAACTAACTTTTTACCCTGCTGTTCAAAACTACTAACATTTTACCCTACTGCTTAAAACTACTAACACTTTACCCTACTGCTTAAAACTACTAACACTTACCCCACTGCTTAAAGCTATTAACATTTTACCCTACTGCTTAAAACTACTAACACTTTACCCTACTGCTTAAAGCTACTAACATTTTACCCTACTGTTTAAAACTACTAACACTTTACCCTACTGCTTAAAACTACTAACACTTTACCCTACTGTTTAAAACTACTAACACTTTACCCTACTGCTTAAAACTACTAACACTTTACCCTACTGCTTAAAGCTACTAACATTTTACCCTACTGCTTAAAGCTACTAACACTTACCCTACTGCTTAAAACTACTAACACTTACCCTACTGCTTAAAGCTACTAACACTTACCCTACTGCTTAAAAATACTAAAACTTTACCCTACTGATTAAAGCTACTAACACTTACCCTACTGCTTAAAGCTACTAACACTTACCCTACTGCTTAAAACTACTAACACTTTACCCTACTGCTGAAAACTACTAACACTTTACCCTACTGCTTAAAACTACTAACACTTTACCCTACTGCTTAAAACTACTAACACTTTACCCTACTGCTTAAAACTATTAACACTTACCCTACTGCTTAAAACTACTAACACTTACCCTACTGCTTAAAACTACTAACACTTACCCTGCTGCTTAAAACTACTAACACTTACACTTACATTAGGTGGGCGATTGCTCATCCTGCCCAGCGTCTCTGAGCTATAAACACGATGATCATAAGAAGCTGGCAAATGGCTGTAAAGATAATTCAGCTTAAAGCAAAACCAGATTCAACCTTTCCGTCTTGCTTGTTTGGATGCAGCCCTTAATTGGTGGCCTACATCACCTAAGCCTTCTCCACACGACTGTGGTGGATGGATACACAACCTAATTACCATTTTCTTTTAACAAAATTTGTAAATGTGAAACACTTGTGAAAAGTTTGAAAGAAAACCCAGCTAAACAACCTTTAAATGGAGCTTGATGTTTCCCACTCCCTTAAAGATGAAAGAGCTGGTTACCTAATGGAGTGTTGGTGGTCCATCAGGTCCTCTATGGTTCTTAGCAGTGCCATTTAGCTTTCAATATTTATCTGAGCTCCAGTTTTGGAAACTCTTATTTTGCCACTAATTACACCAACCATACAAATGTTGATTTTTACTTTCAAGTATGTTTCCTTATGTCCTTAGGCCTCATACGTACAGAAAATGGCTATTGGTCCCCATAAACTATGGTTTTGTGCTCAGGACAATGATATTTTGCAAAGTTCTCTATGTTTCAGAACAAACTGCGATACATTCAGACATAGGTAGACTTTAGGTAGAGCTGTCCAGATCTTTCTAGAACTTTCGAGAATTTGTTAGAACTTTCTAGAACTGTCTGGAACTGTCCAGTAGTCTACATAGCAGTATAAATACAGGTGTGTTCATACAAACGTTTCAGTTAATGCTCCAGCTGAGGGAATGGATAGTGGATACAGAGCTACAGGTAATTCAGAGGGAATCAAGAGGCTGCAACATCTGGCAGATGAGTTCGGCATTTATATTTATGGCATTTAGCTGACCAGCTTATCCAGAGACTTACAAGGTTAATGATTACAGGTAGGCCAATGTAGTGTTAGGAGTCTTGCCCAGAACCCCAGTCTCCCACATGTAGAGATGGCACCCTGAGTAGTGGTGTTACCCACTGAGCTACACCCACCAACGTCTGTGGCCAGTTTATCAAGACCAGAGTGAAACAGTACTTCATGAAAGCATCTTCTAAGATGTGCGAGGCCTACAAAGCAAACTTCAGCATGCCTGTTGGGTATCAAGACCAACAGTGGGCACCTTATTTCACATAGATGGTAGCATTAAGTAGGGTTTTGAGAATTCATCAAAGTTTAAAAGCTGTTATTAAAAATGTATCAACATTTTTTATTTAAACATTACAGTACAGTTTATATTTCATGTACTGTGTATAGTATGTATATCTGTCATTGTCCTGATCACAGAAAGAAAGTTGGTGACGTATATGGCTGTTTTTGTTCATGTTTTCCACACAAGCAATTGGAATATCGCAGATAATATACACAACAATCTTGTTATGTAGTGTTATCACTTGAGCACATGGGCTATCTTATATCCAAGACAAGCTGAAAATGAACTACTGTATATTTAGTACTGTATATGTGTGTATAAGTGTTGCTGTTACACTGAGATGTGAAGAGAAAAGCAGGTGTGTGTGTGTGTGTAGTGTATGGAAAGAGCATTTGGGAAGGCGAAGGGAAAAACTCTGTGGAGAGTGACAAGACATGATGTTTCTCCTGGTTTGCTCTCGCTAGCTGTGCGTCACTCGCATTGGCACCTCAAATCTTTAACATTCCGCACGGCTCAGGGCGGAATCCTCGCCATCCTGAGGCTGTGTTTTTTTCCTGAAAAATCCACACAGCGTACTGACCTTAACCCTAACCCTAACCTTCAACCCCTCCCTATCTCTCCAGAAAGCAATCCCAGACAAATTGTTCATGTCTATGGCAGAGGCCTTTCCCCTACTGAGCCTTAACCCTTTAAGTCCAAGCCTGTTTGTCTGGTGAACGCTGTAGACAGTTCAGTAATTACTATGTAACTAATATGTAGGTATGTAGTTATGACTATGTAGTTATGTACTCCTTGAGTTTAGAAGTTCCATTGCAAGCATATTATTTCGCCTTGGCCGTAATACAGTTTTAATAGTTTTCAAATACTAGGTTAAGCTGTGTACACACCCTCTGTCCATTTTAGTAGACATGGTACTTCCACTCACTGACCACTTTATAAAGTCCACCTATCAGATAGGTCTTTAATATAGGGGTACAATCACAAACTAGCCCATTTGCTGCTAGTCACTATTCATCACTGGTCAGTTTCAGACCACAGAGCTGCTAGAATATTTAGATATCTCAAAAAAAACAATATACTCTAAAGGGGTTTGGGGGTGGGAGTGGATGCCTAGGTTATTCAACCTTTCCCACGGTTGGGTTTGGTCGATATGTGCTGTATTGTTAGTGACTGTTGAGTTGCATCACTTTTGCATTTGTGGTGTAAGAATTTAAATGTTGCTGTAATGTATTTATAGCTTATTACTTTATATATACAGCAGTGCAGCAGCTATATGACAGTAATCTTATGATGGCTAGGATTGTTGGCTTTGAATTTGTTGGCAGACGTCAAAAAAATGTCAATGTACCTGCTCTATAAAGGTTCTACGTTTAATCTGACCGATATGTTCTTGATTTGGAAAATATGTGGAGGTTAGTGTTTGTGAAATGTATGAAAATTGTATCCTACCTTATTTAATAATAATAATAGATGATAATAGATGATTTTAGGCATTTGTTGGCCAGTCTGGGATTACAAACATATTATCAATAGAATAGTTGTTCAAATAGTTGCACTCCAAAGGAGTCAGGTTTCATACTTGATTGACCCAACAGTCAGGACATCAATAGAACCTCTAGACTTCTGGTGTGTTGCGATGGCAAACCTAGCAGCCCAACAAATGTGTAGCTCAATAAATATTATCCATATCCAGCTAAATTTATCATGTGTTGATCCTGGTAAGCTGTATCTATATTCCCAATAGCATTGCAGGCTGACTGTCCGTGACCATCAACCCAATAGGTGGCCCTGCAATAAAATTAAAAAGAAAACATGCTTTCTGAGATTCTACTGACTTCTCTGGGCTACAGCTTTAGAACAAAGCCACGCCTACTTCCCCCACTGACATGCTGGTAGCACAAGGGCATCATGGTTTTCACACTGTTGTCTCCCTACTATACTGAAAGTGGTCCCTCACCTAAAAATGGCTCTGTGGTCAAAAATTGGCCATTAGTGAAGCGCTAGAAGCTAATGCAAACTGTGCATGAATGTTTATAATGGCTAGCAATTAGGGGGCTCTAAAAAGTGACCAAGCTCGAAAGTATGCCATAACAATAATAAGGCTGAAAAGAGAAGAGACATAATAATAAGTCAACACTGCTAATGAAATCAGACAAAACACAGGGCAAGTTTTTCCAAACAAGATTTTGGCAGTGAGCACAGCGTGGCCTTTCCAAACGAAAGCAGGGCACAAAATGTCCCAAGACTCAGGAAATGGCTTCAAAAGTGTTGGAGGAAAGCTGGCCTGGGCCAGGAGCACACCATCCAGCTTTAAGAACCCTGCAGTGTTTGGCCGCCGGCCGTTCAGATGGCCAGGTGATGCCGAAAAACATCAATATTTATCCGCCCGTACGAGTGGTGCTGGGGGTGTGCCAGAGCTTTGAGGCCGAGATTCTCATCTTTCTTTTTTAACTGAGCTCCTCAAATATGGCCTTCCACACATACATACACATACGGGCCATGCACACAGAGATTGGCTGCGAGGCGAACAACAGGCTCGTTCCAAAGTAAAGTTTGCATTCCGCAGAGGGTACAGTGTATCCGGTAGTGTGTGCGTTGAGCAAGTTTCGCTTGGGCGGTGAATATTAGAACTCAGGGTTTCTTTATTGGCCGGTGAAGGAATGTATGTCTCTTGCGGCCTTCTCGGTCGGCGGCTATTTCCTCTCCCTCAGGAAAAGGTAAATACAGAAGTTTATTTCCCGTGGGCCCGGTGCTGAGCCTAAAAATACCGCCATCAGAACACTGCAGAACATCTGGAGAGACCCTGACTGGAATTGAGCAACACTCACACATAGGCATTCAGAGCCTTCAACCGTTTCATACAGCCCTCAAGCGAGAACGAAAATACCTCATCAAAAACTCCTAAATATTGCCCTTCCGTATAAACTATGCAGGCTCAATTACACAAGGGGCATTAGAGTGCTCGTAAGATGCAAGTTCAAGCCCACTCAGACCTTTGATTACAGGTTCAAGTAATACTATATTTAGTGTGAGAACAGCCAAGTGGGCTGTCTTGCTCGCGCATACCTGTAATTTTGCGCATGACTCCACTGGTGATATAACTTTGTTGTATAACCGATACTGTTACAAAACAGTTCGGAAGTTCAGACATATTATTCCCTATTTGGTCCAAAAATAGGAGCTGAACTGTTGCCTCCAGTTCAGGCTTTACTGATGGTCTCTCTTATGGGGTCTGTCACACAAGCCTGGATTTACTGCCTAACTACAGCTCTTAATGAGACTTGAGTACTTGATGTCCAGCCTGAACAGCTAGCCGGCACAACTAGCCTGCACGCCTAGCCTGAACAGCCTGCACACCTAGCCTTCACAGCTAGCCTGCACAACTACCCTGGACACCTAGCCTGAACAGCCTGCACACCTAGCCTTTAAAACGAACCTGCAGAGCTAGCCTTTACAGCTAGCCTGAACAGCCTGCACACCTAGCCTTCACAGCAAGCCTGCACAACTAGCCTGGACACCTAGCCTGAACAGCCAGCACACCTAGCCTTTAAAACAAACCTGCAGAGCTAGGCTTTACAGCTAGCCTGCACAACTACCCTGGACACCTAGCCTGAACAGCCTGCACTCCTAGCCTTTAAAACAAACCTGCAGAGCTAGCCTTTACAGCTAGCCTGAACAGCCTGCACACCTAGCCTTCACAGCAAGCCTGCACAACTAGCCTGGACACCTAGCCTGAACAGCCAGCACACCTAGCCTTTAAAACAAACCTGCAGAGCTAGGCTTTACAGCTAGCCTGAACAGCCTGCACACCTAGCCTTTACAGCTAGCCTGCACAACTACCCTGGACACTTAGCCTGAACAGCCTGCACACCTAGCCTTCACAGCTAGCCTGCACAACTAGCCTGCACACCTAGCCTGAACAGCCTGCACACCTAGCCTTCACAGCAAGCCTGCACAACTACCTTGGACACCTAGCCTAAACAGCCTGCACACCTAGCCCTCAAAACAAACCTGCAGAACTAGCCTTCACAGCTAGCCTGCACAACTAGCCTGCACACCTAGCCTGAACAGCCTGCACACCTAGCCTTCACGGCCAACTTGCACAACTACCCTCAACACCTAACCTGAACAGCCTTCACAACTAGCTTGCACACCTAGCCTTTAAAACAAACCTGCAGAACTAGCCTTCACAGCTAGCCTGCACAACTACCCTGCACACGTAACATGGACAGCATGCACACCTAGCCTTCACAGCTAGACTGCACAACTACCCTGCACACCTAGCCTGAACAGCCTGCACACCTAGCCTTCACAACTACCCTGCACACCTAGCCTAAACAGCCTGCACTCCTAGCCTTTAAAACCTTCACACAAAGCATGGACAGCATTCAAAACTAGCCTTCACACCTAACCTGCTGGTAAGCAGCTTTCGCCCCTCTGAAGGAGATCAATCAGATAGAGGTGGACTTCTTCAGTACTGCATGTCATTCCTGATGATTGCTCAGGTGTCTCTAAGTCATATGGTTGCTAAACTGTTATTAGGCCATTGCTATGGTGCCCCAGCTGGTTAGTAAGCTGTTGATAGGCTTTTGCCTTGCTATCTAAGCTCTTTGCTAAGGTGTAGCATCCCAGGTGGCTGCTAAGTTTTTAGGGGCCATTGCTTGTTATCACAAGGTGGTTGGTATGGTTTGCCAGGTGTTTCTAGGTATGTATATGTACATGGTTTTGTATATACTTTGTAATACATATATAACTAGTGTTTAATTACTATATATTATGTATTATATATTACATAATGATTTTGAACGCAGTATCTAACAGAAATCTTGAGTTTGTTGTTTTTCACAGCTATACGTGCGTTACTTCCTCATATCATTTCATTCTTTCTCTTTAAATGTTTTTTTTTTTTTTAAACAAACGCCAGCAAGACAAATATACAGCAGTCCTCATTATACAAACAAATTTAACATTGCTGGTTACTTCAATCAAACAAAGTTTAGTATATAATTAACACTGTTGGAATAGTCTGCTGTGGGTACTCCATAGATTCTTGCTTTGTCTTTAGCTAACAACCCTGGATCTAACATCACTCCAAAGATGGATGTATATATTGGTTTCCTGTTACATAACCAAGGGCAAAATGCAGCCAATGCCAAGGTTATAGTGTCACTGGTGCAAATGAATAAGTTTCAAAGGAGAGCGTTATCATTGCTACATGTTATTTAAGGTGGAAAAGATAGAAAGATACTCTCTATTCATTTTTTATATCATACTGGACTTCACAAACAAACTACCGTCTTGTGTATTTCCCTGCTGTTGCTGTTGCTGTTGGGAAAACTCCAGCTGGAATGTTCTGTGGTATGCTTGCAAAGAACCATTTAGGCATAAAATAGTTCCATATGGAACTCACGGTTCTAAACACAACCATTGTCTTTGCTAAAGAACCATTGAGGAGCCATCTGTTCAAAGTATGTAGCACTTACTGTGCTTTTTTCCAATGGATGAAGTGGTGCAGATTCTATCCCTCCCTCTAAGGCCTTTGGAAATGCTTTGAACGCCACAACCAGCAAGCAAAGTGACCCATCACTGCTTCTCCAACCTCCTGAGTACCTGTGTGCTCATATGAGGACATTACATTTCTGGTTCTCTGCACTATGAAACGCAATTTTTTTAAACGTTGACCTTTTGGCCTCATACGAGGACTTTGTTTTTTGCCAAAGCAACTTCCTGTACAAAGACAAAGTTTTTGTACTTGTTAGGTCCTACTACTCACAAATAGCTAGGAGAAATTAAAAATGCATACCAAGCAAGTCCGGGTCCCAGGAGGCTAAGTTAAGTGAACTTCTACTTATCATCTGGTTCTCTAGGTCATTGCTAACAGTAGGAACACAAAATAAAGTGGTGGCTATGTCAACTAATCAGTGTCTTTGAGCTAAAAGATGTACATAGTCTCTTAACAATTGGAACACATGTAGATAAGTGATGGCAAATCAGCAAAGAAAAAGGTAGAAGGTGAAAGAATGACATAACGGAGTAAAAGAGGGTTACAGCAGAAAATCGGCAGAAGTAAACCAACATGAATCATTTGAGTTTCTGTATGATGACGCACGTCATCAACAAACTTAACTGATGACTCTCTTTCTTTCCACCACCAGATTCAGTCTCATTCCCTGGCCAGCTTGGGACAGTAGAGTAACTGTGAGGTCAGTGCCTGATCCAGCTTTCACGACAGCGCTGTAGCCACAGAGGAAAACCCTTTTCACCCAGACATGAAAAACAGCATGACTCTGAGGAAGGATGACTCAAGGGGACATCTAAACTTCCCTGTCCGCATGTGTACCTGTACTGTCATACTCTTTTTGGGGAACTGAATGAGAGGAAAACATGAGCCTACCGTCATATTATGTAATTTCAATCCTCTGTATGTCTTGTACATGTTGAAGTACTGAGAATAAAACTACTTGACTTGATTTTAGCTACAACGCATTATTTCTTCCTTAAGCTTCCACTGAATGTTTAAACCCCTCACTAAAAGAGTCAAAAGACTAGATCTATCTATCTATCTATCTATCTATCTATCTATCTATCTATCTATCTATCTATCTATCTATCTATCTATCTATCTATCTACTCCAATTTGTTACAAGCCACTGAATTAGGTTTATTCAATACAAAATTGGTTCTTTTAGATAAAAACATTCATTGAAAGGTACTATAGGGAACGATGGGGAAAAAATACAGTTTGTTTCCAGTTGGCATCTTTAGTTTTATCAGAGTTCTGAAAACCTGCTGAATCAATATCTGAACTCAGCAGACCCCATGTATCTATTTCAGCATATCCCACAGTCATAAATGGTTCCTGGCTTGGAGATGTGGTTCCATGGAAAAGTTTTCATTGGTGTTTTTCAAACTTCATTGGTTCCTTCAAACTTCAGAAAGGTTCTTCACACTCATCCATCTCATTTCCAGGACTGGTTGTTCAATGAACTATACACTGAAAGATACTATGAGGTAACAAAAGTGGTTCTCCCATTGCATTGCTCCAACAGACACTTTGATTTCTAAGAGTGTAGGCTGGGCTTTAAGAGTAGGCTGTGTTTAGATACAGTAATGTGCCTGTACCACACGACTCGCTAACATGCTACTGTCATGTAATCTTGGTAAAGAGTAAAGGTTTACAGCATCAGTCAAATTCTCTTCAAAGCCTTCAACACCTCTGGAATAACTACAGCTGAATTAGTTAACCAGCATTAAATCCACTTCAGAACTTGATAGCCTTGCCTGTATGCAACTCTACACCAGCAGTGATCTAAAAGAGCTACTGTACATTTTCATGAACTGAGTCTACTTGCTTTAGGTCAGTTTATTCTATAGCGAAGACTGCCCTCTGCTGGCTGAGTCTGGAAGAGAACTCTCCGGTTTTTATTTTCAATTCTTGGTATTGGTTGACTTGTGGTGGCTGTGTTTCTGACTCCTTGAAAAATAATTGGCAGCTATTGTATTCCAGTTGGCAGTCTTTAGTTTTATCAGAGTTGTTTGAAAATCCTGCTGAATCAAGATCTGAATGAGCATAACCCCTGTATATTTGCATATCCCACAGTCATAAATGGTTCCTGCTTGGATTATGTGGTTCCATGGAAAAGTTTTCATTGTTGTGTTTTTCAAACTTCATTGGTTCCTCAAACTTCAGAAAGGTCTTATTCATCCATCTCATTTGCAACTGGTTGTGTTCAATGAACTATACACTGAAAGATGCTATGAGGTAACAAAAGTGGTTCTCCCATTGCATTGCTCCAGTAGACACTTGACTTTCTAAGAGTGTAGGCTGGGCTTTAAGAGTAGGCTGTGTTTAGAATACAGTTCTGTGCCTGTACCACACGACTCGCAACACCCTAGGCTGGTTCATGTAATCTTGGGTAAAGAAGCTGTATTTTGACAGCATCAGTGTCAAATTCTCTTCAAAGCCTTCAACACCTCTGGAATAACTACAGCTGAATGAGTTAACCAGCATTAAATCCACTTCAGAACTTGATAGCCTTGCCTGTATGCAACTCTACACCAGCAGTGATCTAAAAGAGCTACTGTACATTTTCATGAGCTGAGTCTACTTGCTTTAGGTCAGTTTATTCTATAGCGAAGACTGCCCTCTGCTGGCAATCTGGAAGAGCTCTCCGGTTTTTTTATTTTCAAACTTGTTGACCAACAGAGGCTGTGTTTCTGACTTGTTGACCAACCAGAGGCTGTGTTCCTGACTTTTAACCAGTTTGTAATCCTGCCTTGAATGACACTGGCTTTATGGAGACTGGATAAAATAAATCTGTAATATTAAACCAATTATTCATGTTTTTTTAATTATTATTCATTTATTTGTATTATTTATCCATTATGCAATGTTATTATTTCTGTTGCTGTCCATCGATGCTTTGGATTTAGTTCCTGACTTCTCGAGAAATAAAAGGTTGTATTCTTGACTTGAACCAATCAAAGGCTGTGTTTCTGACTTACTGAGCGATTGGAGGCTGTTTTCCTGACTTGCCAACAAATAATAGATTATGTGACTTGACTTGATGAATCCTGAGGCTTGTGTTCCTGAACTTAACCAACCAGAGGCTGTGTTCCTGACTTGTTGACCAACCAGAGGCTGTGTTCCTGACTCTTTAACCAATTAGAAGCTGTATTCCTGACTCGTCAACAGTACAACACTTCTGTACACAGTTCAACAGTTCAAGCCAAAATAAAAATCTCTAGCATGAAGAAATTTGCAAAAATCCCATCCTCTTATGTACAACATACTTTGAAGTCGCATGTTACCCTGTTGACCTGTGAGGGTTAAATGCGAAGGTCTCACTTTTGACTTGACTTGACTTGTTGATTCCTGACTTGTTGACCAACCAGAGGCTGTGTTCCTGACTTGTTGACCAACCGGAGGCTGTGTTCCTGACTTGTTGACCAGCCAGAGGCTGTGTTCCTGACTTGTTGGCCAACCAGAGGCTGTGCTCCTGACTTGTTGACCAGCCAGAGGCTGTGTTCCTGATTTGTTGACCAGCCAGAGGCTGTGTTGCTGACTTGTTGACCAACCAGAGGCTGTGTTCCTGACTTATTTACCAACCAGAGGCTGACTTCCTGACTTGTAGACCAGCCAGAGGCTGTGTTCCTGACTTGTAGACCAGCCAGAGGCTGTGTTCCTGACTTGTTGACCAACCAGAGGCTGTGTTCCTGACTCGTTAACCAATTAGTAACTGTGTTCCTGACTTGTTGACAGTACAACACTACCCTTTATGGCAAAATAAAAATCTCTAGCATGCAGCATTTGCAAGAAGCCCATTCTCATATATACAACATACTTTTGATCAGACAGGTGTGAGTGGATCAGACCCGGCAGTGCTGCTGGAGTGTTTAAACACTGTGTCCACTCACTGTCCACTCTATTAGACACTACTACCTTGTAGGTCCACCTTGTAGATGTATCTTCTACAGCACACAGACTACTGAGTCTGATCCCTTCTGATCATCACCAGGTTCGTGGGCTTACAGTGCTGAGAATGATCCACCACACACTTAATACCTGCTCTGTGGTGGTCCTGTCGGGGTCCTAACCATTGAGGAACAGGGTGAAAGGGAGCTAACGTGCAATATACAGAGAAACTGATGGACTACAGTCTGTACCTGCAGATCTACAAAGTGCTCCTCTGGATAAAATGGATGCAGATACAAGGTAGGCATCACTTAACCTTTGAGTGTATATTCAACATGTTTGATCGCCATCAGGCGCTGCAGCACCATCGTGTGGACAAATGTTGAAATATGGTTGCTTTAAATGAACACAGATTTGGGCAGCCAGTACACAATAGCACAAGTAGTCATTTCCTAAGATGATATGTTAAGGTATGTTCCCAGATGTTCTCCGATTAACACTTTACAAATGCTGTTCTTGGACATTTGTGGCCAGACTCTATAGGACCTGGTTTGTATGTTGCTTTGCACTGCTTGGTCTTGCATGTCCTACTCTATACACTCTATATACACTTCAAGCTGGAATTCCTGAGCACAGTGATGGATCTACCAGTCTGGAAATGCCTGCTTGCGACCGCAGCGTGGACTACATATCAGTAGCTGCAGACTGTAAAAGAGGGCAGGAAGTTGTCTTGGCACTGATGGTGCTACCGAGCGGGGCATGTTAGCTTTCTCGTTGCTCTGCAATACTCTCACCTGCTCGCGATGTTCCACTACCAGCATCTACACTCAGTTTAACCTGTGTGGCCAGACTGTCGGAGGGGGTGCAGGGTACAGACACAAAGACAGATTAAGAGAGACATAGAAAAAGAAAAAGGAAAAGAGAAAGAAAGAGAGGAGGGAGAAACGGAGAGAGGAGGGAGTAAAGGAGAGAGGGAAGGGGAAAAAAGAATGAAAGACACTGGGAGAGAAATCAGGAGACAGTAAGTTATTAGGAGATATTAATAAAGGCTGTAAGAGATATGGAGACATGGATACAGCAAAAGAGAAAGAGAGAGAGAGAGAGAGAGCGAGAGAGACAGACAGAGAGAGAGAGAGAGAGAGAGAGAGGGAGAGAGAGAGAGAGAGGCAGAGAGAGAGAGGGAGAGAGAGAGACGGGTGGAGAAGGTTCAGGAAAGAATTAACAAAGAGAGGATTAGAGTGAGGATGTAAAGACACGCTGACACAAGGAGTGAAAGTAAATAGAAATTGATAAAAAGAGAGGAAGGGACAAGAAAGAATTAACAAAGAGAGAATAAGAGTGAGGATGGTAAAGACACACTGACACAAGTAGTGAAAGTAAAGAAAAATTGATAAAAAGAGAAGAAGAGAAAGGAGAAAAAGAAGGAGGAGAAAAGAGGGAGAAATAAAAAATATATGTGAGAGAGGGAGAGACAGGAAAGAAAGCTAGAACAGGAGAAGGGGAGGGACAGAGAAAAGACAAATAAAAACAGAACAATGGAGAAGAGAAAGGAAAGAGAGGCAGAGGAGAGGGACAGAATGAAGAGCGAGAAGTGAGAAAAATATAGAAAAAAAGAAAGAGACTGAAGAGAGAGAAAGAGAGAAAAGGAGTGAGAGGTTAGGAAAGAGAGACAGAGAGAAAGAGAGAAAGAGAGAGTGAGAGAGAGAGAGAGAGAGAGACTGAGAGAGAAAGAGAGAGAGAGAGAGAGTGAGAGAGAGAGAGAGAGAGTGAGAGAGAAATAGAGAGAGAGAGAGAGAGAGAGAGAGAGAGAGAGAGAGAAATTGGGAGATAAGAGAAATAAATGTATGAACAATGGAGACGAGCAAGAAAAGAGAGGCAGAGGAGAAAAAGAAATAGGAAGAAACTGAGATAAAGAAGTGTAAGAAATAGAAAGAGAGAGAAAAAGTGAGGAAAAGAAAAATACAGAGGGGGAACAATGGAGGAGAGCAAGGCAAGAGAGGCAGAGGAGAGAGAAATAGGAAACTTAGAAAAAAGTTGAGAGAGAATGACAAGAAGGGGGAGATTAAGAAATTGGAAAGAAATAAGAAGAGAGAGAGGAAGAGAGAGAGGAGGAAGGAATGATAGAAGAGATAGAAACAAAGAGGGGTACAAGCACACACAACAATAAGGAACCCTGGAGGGGAAAAAGGTAGAGTGTATAGAGAGAAAGAGAGAAGAAAGAGGAACAGAGAGAGAAAGAGAGCGAGGGAATGAGAGTAAAGGTGGAGAGGGAGATTAAGATGAGCGGGTGAGGTTCTCTGGCTGCTCATCACTTCAATGCACGTCACCACAAAGCCCACACTGAGCGCTAAGCTGACCCGGTCGCACCCCGAGTCTCACACAAGCCCACCGCTCAACTCCTCTGTGTGCACTGTCCTCCCTGATTCAGAGCTCTGTTCCTCTGCTAATCCACGAGGTGATTTATTATGGTCCTGCCTGAGATACCGCCCCTGTGCTGCTAATACCGGCTGCTCGCTACATCCTCATACACACATACATCCTCCCAACCGTCTATCCCACAGAGAAGAACAAGTGTAGCCTAAAGAGAAAGCCTGCTGTTTTCCTGATCCGCGGCTTCCCGCTCCAAAAGCCCACTTACAGCCAAGCCTGCTCTGAACGCTACGCTAACCGAAACCAGCTCTGTATGAATTCATTAAGTGTGCTGCTGCTTCACATATGGCGCTGCTGTAAAGGATCTCTGGAAACCTCAAGCAAAACAGGGCAGTGGAGCCGTGGGGTCCAACACACTGACTGCACTGTTGTTGTTGCTGACCCTCTCTGAGAGAAATCCGGGAGAATAAACAGAAGTGAGGATCACACTTCCTCCCTCCGTCTGCCATGGCTCACCACAGCCTTTTTCTCACTGGGATGCCTCTTGCAGCTGCAGAGGTGTCCACTTCCAGTCCCTGCGAGATCAGTTTCCTACAGTTGAAGTCCTAGTCAGTGTTTACAAAGCTCTCTATAGCTCTTTGAAAGAAGCAGAGGCCTCCTTTCCATTAATCCAATGCTGCGGTCATAGCTGCCATTAAAACCACAGTGTAATAATGATATTACAATGTAATAGTGTAATTACCTTGTTATAACATGTCGGACCCCCTTCATAAATGACTTTATGATGAGATGCTGTGTTGATTCAGGTGTGATGGAATTATATAGGCCTGTGGACTTGTCCAGGTCTATACTACCCCCTTAGCTAGCCCCCTAAAGCAAAACAAGACAAGATCTACCTCCCTTATTCCAGCTCCACCAGCATCTTCTCCAACATTCCAGCAATGGTAGTGTGAGAGAAATCCTAGCGCCTGCTTTCCTTAGTAGCACAGCCCAGAATGCTGGCAGTTAGGGGAGCTGGTGCGAGGGAGTACGGGGACCAGGAGGCCTTGGCGCGAGGCGATCCGCGCTGTACCAGGGACGCCCAGGCGCTAACAGTGGACTTACATAAAACTGCCCTGAGCCTCCAGCATAATCACATCACCATAAACCGTCAGTCGGAAACCTAATAACCTTTCCACAGGGCTGTGGGAATACGTCGTCTTGACTGTTTACCATGTGGGGAGGCCTATAATGCCTCTTCAAACTAATTTGGTTGGCTAGGAATACATATAGATTGACTGGATAATCAAAAGATTAGCTGGTCTGAGCTATTCGTGAGTTTGCTTTAGTACTACTGAAACAGAAAGGCATATAACTTGTGCATATATGAATTTGCAAGGCTAGTCATTTTCACAGATGATGTGGCCTGTCTTGTGGCATGAAAGAGCCTTGTTTTTTTACCCTCACAGTAATTATTAACCCTGTATGAATTACCATGTTGATGAATATTCCATTATAAGCTTATTGGACAACGTAGTAGTAAGTTCAGGCTTCTACAGATGGCGCTGCATGTGGATGATGGGGCTGTATACACAGCTGTAAGTGACGGGATCCATAGATTGGGAAGAGGTGTTACAGTTCAGGGAATGTCTCATTCCATGTGTGGAAAATGGCTCCAAAGCAGATGTTAATGATTGGCTAAAAGGAGTGACTGCATTTGGGCGTGGCCATAGACCATAGTGTAAAGGAAGTAGCTGAATCACCAGGCGTATGGAAGCCAGCAGTGGCTAAATCCCAGTCTACAGGGAATTCTCCTCGGAATTGTGCCAGAGAAGGCATCCACCAAATCTGGACCAACTTTGGAATTCTTTGATGCAAGAGTGTCTGAACATTGATGTGGCCTACATCCAGAAACTTGTCTAGTACATGCCAGTCATAATAAAATCCAGTCATAATAAAACTGCTATACTTCTCAATTTAAGACTAATCTGCTCTGCACTTTTATCAGATTGATGTTGCCATCTGTAGATGAAAATATTTCCAAGGTATGTACTAAATCTTACCCCAATTATTGTCAGCCAAGGAATCTTTGATGTCTGGAATTAGCTTCTGTAGTTTTATGCTGGTGCTACTAGGCTAATGGAAGCTAACACAACAACAACAGACACAACCATTGCAGACTCTAGATAGATATTCTAAACAGCCTTGATTATTATGTTTCTGAGACTACATGGCATATGTCTTCTTGAAATCAAGCTGTGCACAACCCACAATAAACCACCAGCATTAAAACACATTTTCTAAATATCACATATGGATGAGAAACCTGTGTTCCATCAACTAAGGGTCAACACGTCATGGCTACTGTGAAATAGGGGGTTAAGTAATGTGGCTTTCAGTGTGCGCTACCCCATGCTATAAACAAAGTCCTACTAATAGGATACATATCTGTATGCGCATAAAAGAGATGGAACAAGATCAGTATCAATAACTGACTGAAGTGGTGGAGCTATTAATAAAAGCGCTCTTTCCCAAAACATCATAAAACAGTCTAATAATATTCCCAGCCACAAATGACACATTACATATTTCACAAAAGAAAACAAACACGGTTTAGAAATAGACATTTATTGAGTCTTAATCACACAAAAAATATATATATATAAAAAGCATTTTTAATAGAATGCCAGCATTTCTTTTACGAGAAACACATTTGGGAAGTCCCCCAAGTAGCTCACGACGGAGGGTCTGATATTTGTTAGTTATGGTATTCTTTGGGATGTAATGTTAGCATTTTGGTTTTATATCCTCTCAGATTTGATGTTAAAAGAAAATGTATCTGTTTTAATTATTCAAAATCTATATACATTATTTCATTGCTAAGATGTAAACAAAGTGATTCAGATATGTTTGAAATAACTGACACTACTAGAGCAGTAGTTACCAAAGAAATGTGGGGGCTTGTAAAAAATATGAGATAACACTCTGAAGGAGACCTACACTGAGATTTCATAACACATACATAAACACTGAATGACAGATGTATATAACAGATGGTAACCATTGCTATGTAGTAAATGTCTTTGTACTGATATGAGTCAGGATCCCTTGGAAATGGAACTGCATTGCCCTGAACTAAAGGCATGCATTTGTTCAACATATGACTATGGAAGCATCATCGCCAAGTAATGGGATAACAGCCGAGTTAGGAGCGCCATATATCAGTCCTGTTAAAGAATGATTGTTGATCAGTTCTACTGAAGATGAACTCTATCATCCTTGTTTGGCTGAGTACCATCAGTTGTAAAGTTGTAAAGTTAGCCGTCTGATCTTGGAGTCTCCTTCAAATTGAGCTGGTGTCATCTTTTCAGTCCCTCAAGGTCTTCCAGAGTTTCCTCTATGTGTGTTGTAGACAGATGGCGACAGTATGCAACCATGCCTAACTCCAATGTGCAACCAATCTGGTTTTCCATTACACGTATGTCCTGACTGTGGCTGTGTTGGAAACGGTACACTATTATACTGCACTCCACACACTACAGCAATATGTACTGCACACTCTATACGCCCCCTGTGTGTGGTATACAGTACAGTAACAAGTTCTGACCTACAGTGTGGCGTACTAATACAGTCACATGACCAGTTACCTCACTTTTACCTCAGAGCTGTTATTACTGTATCCACTGTTTAGAGCTAGCTGCTGCTAACGCTGCTCAGTTTACCTGAGATACGGTTAGCCTAGCTGTTAGCTACCTTCGGCTATTCCACTCTAAAACTGATCCTCTAAAGCCAGTTCATCTTTTATTAATCTTCAGACCTGTATATTTACTTTTCTGAGGCTCATTCTGCTAAAAACACACCCCACTACAATCACTACACCCACATTTATACTGGGAGTTTAGCTGTGTTTTGCTACCCAGTGTTACCCACCGCCATTTTCTCCGGCTGATGCAGGCTGAGAGCTGGTGAGGCCACCGTGCATGATGGGACGCAGTACACCATGAAGATAGCATCCCCTGTATACTAGAAACTCTGACTGGAGTAGAACACCATCAGGGTGTCTCCAGGGCACTACGGATCTTCAGTGTGGTCACATACTGCATACTACAGACTACGTTTAGATTTAGTATGCGAGTAGTATGTAGTATACCATATCAAAAACAGCCCTTGTTGATCACATAACTGCAAATATGATACGTTATTCAATGATAATGCATGTGTTCAGTGCATAAGTCATTTATTTACTGTATTAATTCAGAGCACCTTAACTCTACAAAAATATGACCGTCGGGTCATAGGTCATTATGCCAACTCTCCTTCCACATGTGACCTTCCATATCCATGACATTGAATATCAGATCTTTGAACCAAGGGATAGATGGGCGAGGACATGTTAGGACGGATGTCTGCCTTAACAGGTCCCTTTCCAGTGAGCCCTAAATTGCATTGCCAACCTTCAGCAAACCGGAAGTATGGGCCTCGACATTGTCACACTCCTCTACTGTTGTCTTCTCTGAGCTGTAGCTGTTCATCATAATCATGTAATTAGTGACATCAAGCTTGAAGCATGATAGCCAAGCAGTAGAGTCAACAAATCGACCAGTCTGTGCTACTGGGAAGGCCACTGAAGAACACTGAGCTCATTGTTATGTTTACATTTTAGGCATTTAGCTGACACTCTTATCCAGAGTGACTTACACGGTTATTCGTAATACAAGTGGGCCAGTGCAGTGTTAGGAGTCTTGCCTAAGGACTCTTATTGGTGTAGCTCAGCATTTTCTACCTAGACTGGGATTTGAACCCCCGTCTCCTACATGGGGTGGTAGCTGGTAGAGGTGTTAACCACTGAGCCACACCAAACTAGTTTTAGACAACCAGCAACACTTTACATTGTGTTGACTACCTTACATGATGTAATACACTAGTTAACATGAAGTCATACATCACCAATGGTTACCAAAAGTGCATTGCTTGTTTACTTAACACTAGTTATCCATTGGTAAAGTATTACTTCACAGAAACTAATGTTAAGTAAACAAGTAACAACTGCAGTAGAGTTACACGTTTACTTAACATTATTTTAACACTGTTACCATTGTTAATGTGTGACTTCATGTTAGGCAACACAATGTAAAATGTTTTGTAACATCATGATACTGGAAGTAGACATTAGCAGATGGGAAATTGCGGCCGTGACGGGATGCACATGGTCAGCCACAATACTCAAACCGGCTGGGGCATTGAAACAATGATTGGTTGGCATTTACAACCCAAACCATGCCAAGAAAACATTCCCCACACTATTATACCACAGCTACAAGCCTGGACTGCAAGGACGCTTGGGTCCACAGGTTCATGGCCAATTCTGACCATCTGCGTAGCTCAGCAGAAGTCGAGACGCATTAGCATGAACGAGGAGGTGCTCGGCGCTGGTAAAGATGATGCCGTTGTGCTTCGTGTAATCTGTGGCTCGCCTTTGTGAACATTTTCTTATCCGCTGTTTATTTTATAGCCGCAGAGCCGCTTGCACATGCATATGTGCTCTCACATTGACCACAGTCCGTGCTTTTAGACTACCAATGAAGAAAGCACTTCTCCTTCTCTTTCCATTCCAGAGTGAACCTCATCTGTATTACAGGCCCATCATCATTTATTCAGTCTGGGGTGATGAACATCTTTGATATTCAAATTTGGATTGGTTTCACAAGACTACTTAGGGATTAGGGCAGGATGCGTACATATGTGCAGTGTTGTCACAAAGAGAGAGTGTTGGAAACGCTTACTGACTCACATTTCAAGAACTCTTTTTTCAGGTCTGCTTCTTATTGATTACCAAACTATTGCCATTCAGTTACTAATGCGCTAATAACAGAGCCGCTTCATTTGTAAGCACACTTAGAATTATGGTATAGATGTATTTATACACTCATCATTTAAAGAATAGCTGCACCCAGAAGGAGGTGTAGGGATGCAGTGCTGTTGGGAAGGAAGATAAAGGTTACCAGGAACAATAAACGATGATACATTTAGACTGATATGATCAATATTTATTAAGCTACACATACAGAAGTAGTGTCTCTCGGACCGCCATGTTTGCTAACCCAGCATGCCAGATGTCTTAGCATGGCGTTGTAGAGGTTCCTAATAGTGTCCTGTGATAATCCATCCCATGCAGCTTGAATGTTCTCACACAGGTCCAGCAGATTGTGGGGTAGGGGTGGAGGTTGAGTGATACTAGGCCTTCTGGACATGTGACGTGTGACAACAAACCGTTCATCTTGATGTTAACCCTGGTGCCTCCACACACATTTTCGTTGGTCACCTGCACCAAGACCAAAGTTCTCTCTTTCTGTGGTTCATGCAAGTCTCCCAGATCCTTCATGTCGCTGGTTTGTGCCTTCTCCTATCCACCACAGCCGACAGCAGGCTATGGTAGCATCGGAATGACCACTAGGGTGCGCAATGCATTGATGAGACCACCTCGCACGCGCAACAAGAAGACCTTATATAGTCAGTCAGGTATAGTGATAAGGCCCGTCCTCGCATACAACACATGCAAGGCCTACCACGAACCTTAAATCGCCGCCATGTCTTATGATAACCTGCTCACCAAGTTTCATTCCTCTCGATGGATTCCTTCTGGATGCAACTATTCTTTTGATGATGAGTGTGATGTGCTAATATGGTAGTTTGGTATTAATAAATATTCTTAATTTCCAGCATTTTTTAAATGTTACTGCTGTAGTTACAAATTGCTACAATAGTGTGCTAATGGTAAAATCCAAACTCATTTTAAAATGTCTATATTAATGAATAAACATCTCTTCTCCACTCCTCTAGCTCACTGATTGGCTGTTGTTTAAATCACTTATTGTATGACCAACAGGAACAAACTTCAATCACTTCATAGCTTATTTAGTGGACTACACCTTTAGTGGTTTCTCCTCTTACACTACCAGGACCTGCCCAACCAATCACTTCTGGCTGCATTCCCGACCTGACTACAGATCTCTACAGATTTGTAAAATTAGTAACACTTGTTACATGGTTACTTAGCATCGGTTAAGCATTGTAACTGTCGTTAGCGTAATAGCTAAATTTGAAGTCTGTTATAGGGTTCAAAATGAATGTATTCTTAAGAAGCAGACCTAAAGTGCCACCAGTTCTGTACAATGGTCAATTAGGAACCAGGGGATGCAGTCTTTACAGTCCTCAAAAAGCCTTTCTATTTACTGTCCAAAATGACGATGGAACTACCATATGTCTTGTGAGTATTACAGGACTATCCTGTCCACCAATACATTGACTTACACTGCATCTACCCTTCTGTCCTTGAAGAATTTTAAAAAATACATCAAAACCGAAATATTTAACAATCGTTCCACTGTAAAACAATGTTGTTGCTGCCCAAATTAAAACCTATATCTTCATTTTTATTGATTTTACTGTTATGCATCGTTTGAACATAGCAGCTGTCGTTTAAACTGTGTGAAAATGTCATGATCAATGGACCAACAGATAACATTTACATTGACATTTAGCTGACGCTCTTATCCAGAGCGACTTACAAGGTTAATCCTATTACAGGTTGTCAATGTGGTGTTACGAGTCTTGCCCAAGCACTCTTATTGGTGTAGCACAGCATAGTCACCCAGACCGGGAATCAAACCTTAGTCTCCCACATGTGGGGGTGGTGTTTCCCTGGAGGGTAGTGGTGTTATCCACTGAGCTACACCAAGAGATAAGATAAGACCCAAAACTGCTTGGAATAAAGTCTGTTGACTTCTACTGACTTCCATCAAACTTAAATGAGGTTTTTGGCCTGTCCTGTAAACTCCCCATTTGGGAGATACTTGCTTTTCTTTGGACAGCGATATTCATAAACATTTCAAGTATTAACTTTCAGAGTCAGCCATCTGGTTCCCATCACTGCCACTGTTGTACACAATGACTGGATCAGTTTCTCCAGATTGGTCCATTTCACATTAAACTACTCTAAACACCTTGTTTACACCTCATCAAGTGAATCATGCAGACATATTGAAAATCTGGCAACACTTTATATCTAGGGCGTCTATAGAACTACATTTAACAGTGAACTATTTACATGGACAGCTTTACCCTTTGGTCATTAAGTGCTTGGACACTTAAGCTACATTCCTAAGTACTTGTAGTTTGCATGCATTCATAATTCCACAGTTATTTATCCTCTTTTATTTTTTAACACTGTTAAATGGCACACTGTTATCCCAAGATTCTGCTTGGCCGTTACCTCAAAAGTGATGGAACTGTAAAGCATGTTAGGTGGATCTTTAGATTGCACTGCAAAGCATCTACTTACATTGACGTGGCATTGTCTGGCATCTACAGGGAACGAAGGAGTGTTACGACTTAACAGATATGAACATGATATGATGTGTTAATGCAAGTTGTTTTGAATGTGTTATGCAGACACCCTTCAAGCTAAGTGTTACATAGAAATCAACCCTCAGCAGCTTTCAAGATGTGCCATGAAACTAAATAGAGCATACTGGTGTACTGGTCAGTGCAGGCCCAATTTCCTCACTGGAAATGTAGATGTTATTAATAATGATATATCATAATTCTAGGACACTAGTCCACCTGTACCTGGACATTAACCCTCCCACTCTTGAACGGGCTGCAACGTTTCCTCCTGTGGTTCATCCTGAAGCGAGAAATGGCTGTAAACTGTTACTATCGCCAGTGAAACTATTATGAGCTAGTTTGGTCAAACAACTACACTCACTAATGCTCTCTAGTCACTCCTTTCAGGACAGAGGACGAGAATGACAAAGGCCCTTTGAGACACAGCTGCAGTCTTTGTGAGCTTCCAGCAACATGGAGACATAAAGAGTGATAAATCAAACACGGCTTTGTAGTGCAACTAAACGATAGAAAAAGGCTCTTCGTCAAAGGGAAGGAACGCAATAGGGATAAGTCGTTTGGCGTCTTGTTAAACTGGGGTCAATCAGTCAGGGTGCTCGCACACATGGTGACACAGTTTACCCGGGAGCTGCGAGTTTGCTTCTGAGGAACTGTCAGAAAGTGGAGGGAGTGCTGCAGAGTTTACGTCAGGGTTTACGGCTGGAGTAGGAGCAGGTCTTTGTTGAGGTTTGGCAGACGAGTGGTATGCATGGAAAGCTAGAGCTGTATATGAATATGCATTAGTAACATGAGCGCTGCAGCGAGGATGTATGAGATCGTACAATGGCACTGAGACGCAGAGCCTTTCGTGCACACGCCAGCAGGAGGCGGGCGCACGGATCTGGGTTTTGGTGGAGCCACGATCATGCCTTGAACCTGAAATGAGATAAGATTGGTCCCAGTCTCCACTCTATTCTCTCATCTATCAGGTTGAGGTCAGGATATGCAAGTCAAGTTCCTCCACACCAAACTCGCTCATCGAGTTGTGGACCTTGTTTGTTACATCCCATGTTGGAACAGAAGGGGCTGAGACTCTATACAACCACACCATAACCCCCCCCTCCAACACTTTATTCGCTCGTTCTTTGGCAGACTCATCACACTGCCAGACGTAGGAGAGTGATTGGACATCCCATGAATATGTCTCCGCTCCTCTAGAAGTGGCGGTGTGTGAGTGAGCAAGGCTTGGATGCAGCTGCTCGGCCATGGGACACATTCCATATAGTAATAGCACGACTTCGACATGGCCTAAGACAGTTTTATTTCAAATTATAGTGTTTTAGAAATTATTAATGTTATTAATAATAATAATAATAATAATAATAATAATAACACAGGTGCACTTTTTTTGCACAGGTCACTTTTCATGTTTTATATTCCGAAATGTGAAATTTGGTAAATTCGTGGCCCTGTGGGTAGCGCTGTTGCCTCACAGCAAGAAGGGCTTGGTTCCCCAACTGGGTTCCTTTCTCCCACCCTCCAGGTGTAAACGTGTGTCTCTATGTGTCCACCTTGCAATGGACTAGCAGGGTGTCTGGGGTGTTTCCTGCCTTCTGCCCAATAAGGGCAGGGATGGGCTCCAGCACCCCCACAACCCAGAAGGATAAGTGGCCTAGACGACTAATAAATCAATTAATGCTTTAAAGGAGCCATTTGTAAGATAATGCAACCAGTCAATTTCATACTCCAAACAGTAGGTGGCGACATATCACCAGGAAGTTATGGCGTCCATCCCAATCATAAGAAACAAGGAAAAGCACAGTCTCTTCTCCTCAGTGTTAGCTTTAACAGCTGTTTACTTAACAACAGAGAAGAAACATTGCTAGTTCAACATGATACTCCACCCCTTTCTATGCCAGGAGCATCTCCATTGGTGGAAAGCAGCGGCAATGTTAACTCGTGTTTTGGTTTAATTCATATAGCTTTGTTTGTTTGCTGCCAACTGTGGATTCTTGATGGGTGAGGGCAGCAATGGTGTTTTGCCAAGGCCTTCAGCTATCATCACCCGTCCCTAAAAGATCTAACCAGCAGCAGGACCTTCAACATGATCGACAAGAAGTGACAATACACCACCAGGGTTGGCAGTTCTACTTCTTCATCTTCTTCTAGTGTTGTACTGATGGCCAACTCATCAATAAAGTGACTCAATGTCACCTCTGGAGGCACAAAGTGGTACTACATGACAGGGTGAACTGGGGCTAGTTGGCTAGAACATTTTTCACCTAGAAAAAGACCAGGCTATTTGACACAGGGCCTCCCAAACCGCATTCGACCACATGCGTTTTACACAAGTATCAGTGAAACCGTTGTTTAGCTACAACCCAAACTAGACCAGGCCACTCAGTGTCAGTTGGAAATCCCTGCACTAAGACTACAGCAGAGGAATGTGGAGATGCAGAATAACAGGTCTTTGAAGACAGGACGTTAAGCACATGTCATGGCACGCCTGTCCTGCTTGTCTACTCACCGACCACTCGTCCAGGCCTATCTTGGAGCAGCGCACATTAATAGGGAGATTCAGAACGACTTCATTGAAGGCCTTTGCTCTCTTTCTGGTCCATCGGAACTTGTCCATGGCTTCGGTGAAGGAGAGGTTGCTGTATCTCTTTGGACTCTTTATAACAAAAGGCCAGGTTCTGCAAAGAGGAAGTAGAATTTATTTTGGGGCACATTATGGACAACTTTGGGACAAGGCAATCATTGATGTCAATTTGATTCCTATTATGCAAACAACTGAACTTTTAATCTTCTCAGTAATTGAAATGCTTGGAAGAAGCTGTGGATTGAGCTCCCTAAATTCATAACCGGCGAGAGATGAATTCAAGCCTAACTTAATTCTTGTTGAGCTCCCATTGAGTATGACTGTAAGAGAAATGAGCCACATTAAGAAACTACTAATGGAATTTATGGATGTTCAGATTTTTAGAATCCCTTTTCATGTAATAGTAATATCTTGGCATTGTTATAATTAGAGTCTGAGGAAAATCTATCTATGTCATGTTAATTTTCAAGTAACTTATCATGAATACTAATGAAGTATTTAGGGTTTTAAGTTTTGAGTTCCAACAAGTATTAATCTATTACCATTACTGCATAAGACACATATAAACCATTACTGGATTATGAACGACTTAATGATTCATAAAGCTGCACCCAGAAAGCCTCCTAATCTCCTCTATGCCCTGTAATCCAGTTTTGTGGAGTCATCTTCCTGGCTATTTGAATAGCGGAGGAGTTGAGTCGAAGTGCTCCAAACAGCCGCCCAAGCAGCTTCAAACGGATGATACACCAGTGTATTCTACCCAGGAAGCCTTTGATGGAATTCACAACAAGGTCATTCTAATGGTGGGTGATATACTGGTTCATATGTTATACCAGTTGACACTCAGTTTTGCCATTACTGTTACACCGGTTTGCAAATAAATGCAGATTACACGATGTACAAAAAGTGCAAGTCATGCCAATTCCTCAACCTCCTACATGGTGGGGTATCAGCCTGGGGTATGTCGTTCCAATTAAATTCCAATTGTAATGAGTTACTAGGGAAAAGAGAGCTGAAGGAAAAGCTCTAGGCTCTAGCACGGAGACTAGCCTGCTTTCCGTGTGCTCCGCCTATGGTGCTCCTTACTCAGCAAACTGCTTCAGGTCATCTATGTGTTGGGTTACAAGTTGAGAGGTTCTGTAGCTTCTTGGAGTAAGCTAACAGTATGAAGGGCTTTACTAATTTCAGGCATTGTTGATTAAAGCTTGACTGTAGGACACCAGATGTACTGTGTCACGCCATACGGGTAGAGTAGGGTCATGTAGCAGAGCCCTGCTATGGACTGGTGGCAGGATGAGAATGTAAACATCGGGTTTAAGTTCATTTTTAAAACTCTACCGGTATAAAATGAATGAATGAAGCTTTACACATCATTGTCATATTATGCTTGATGTCATGTTAACCACCTCTTCACAATCTTGCTGTTTCTAAGCTGAAAGACATTAACTGAGAAAGGCTAGTAACGTAAGCCTTTACCAAAAAGACTGTCCGCCATAAATTTCAGGCCACATGTAATCTACTATGACCTTCTGTGGTTTCAGTATGGTTCAGTATTGTTTGGCAATTTGAGTTTCTGGATCTGGACATCAATATTCAGCTATTCTTGAAAAGAAGAATTGCACAGTTGAGCCAGATTTGATGCATGACATCTCTGGCACAATCCCAAATAGAATTCCCTGTAGACTGGGACTGCTGGTAGACCCATATGGCTCTACCCTTCCATACACCTGCAGATTCAACTACTTCCTTCACACTATGGTCTTTGGCTTACCCAAATGCAGCCACTCCTTTCAGCCAATCATTAACATCTGCTTTGGAGCCATTTCCCACACATGGAACAGAGGTTTATGAAATGTAACATTCACAGGGCCGTCAGGTTAGGGAATCAGCCTTCTAACAGGAGGGTTGCCGTTCCGATTCCCTGAACTGAACTAGCATGGTACCTAACCACCAGCTGCTTCCATGGGCGCCATTGATAGGGCTGCCCACCACTCCAAGCAAGTGTACTCACTGCCCCTGCCTCTACTCAGAAAAGAACTGGCTCCACCTAAATTCACTGTAGCACCTCCTCTCAATCTATGAATCCAGTCACTCACAGCCCTCAGGTACTTATAGCCCCATCATCCCTGTGCAGTATATCTAAATTACTACCACCTTAAACATGCTAAGTGACTAGCCTTTTCTGGTGAACTTACACACAGCCGTTCTGTGCACATCTAGATCTAACCACCAGCTGTTGCAATGGTTCTCTCATAACATCCTCATGCTGTAACTCAATATTTAGAGGACTTTCAGTTGTTGAGGCTCCTGTGTAATCTTTTCCCGATGCTGAAAAATGAACGAGTGTAATTTCTGTGTCGAGTGGAAATTAAATAAATGAAGGGTGGTCTCTGATTGTTTGCACAGTACCGTACCACTGAAAACAGTGATTCCAAAGCAGAGTGCATGGGAGGCATTGATGCCTCTGAAATGAAATCTGTGTAGGCTTGTTTCGTCTAAGCCTGGGAAATAACCTTCCCCGCAACGGAGCACAAAAAAGGCCGAGCAGCAGGAGGCGAAGCAAAGACAGACACACACCCACAAATGGGGCCCATCACATGGTTCCCATTTCATTGCTCACCCCCACCAACATGCAAACAAACGCACCTCACACCCATCCAACGCACACACGTGCTCCCTCACACGCAAACAGGCACGCACGCTTGGGCATATAATCAAAAATGCATGCTTGTTAATGGAGTTTCCAGGATGCCCTTCTTCGTTGCTCTCCCTCTCTTTCTCTTGCTCTTTCTCTACTGAACCTTGTGGGTTAGCTGACTTGTTTTTCTGCTTGCTGTTATGATCGCAGAGTAACTGAGTAAACACATTATTCCCCTCACAAAATAACAAGGAGCTTGAAAAGATCTTCACATGCAACAAATTGTCTCCACAAGTAAAGATCCAAATTGTCCAGACTGTCCAAGTGTGGACAGCTGGACAGTAAACAAGCGAGACAAGAAAACATTTAGATGCCTTGATCTTTGGTGAACTTGATCAACCAGCATGTACTCAGATTGCAAGGTGTAGGCTCACTGTTATTACCTAGACTTAATGAAATTACATCAGGGGGCAGAGCCTTTTCGTTCCAAGCCCCCCAGTTTTGGAATAACCTTCCAGTTCTTCCAGTGTTTGGGACTCAGAGACCCTAGTCTTAAAGTCTGATCTACCTGTTCAGTCAAGCTTTTGGAAATTAGTTTAAATTTGTCCGAGTTAATTGTCTTTGAGTTCTTCTTTGCCGGAGCTGAGCTACTGTCCAAACTGTGTGGTCTAATGCAGAGCTACTGCCCATCCTGTGCGGTCTGATGCTGCTGCTTCACCTGCCTCGGCTGGGTGCCACTGCCTTCCTGCTGACCAGTTTGCCTACCATGAAGTTTCTTCTTCTGTTGCCCAAAAAAACTCTATAACTATAAACTCTAAGCCTGTTGCTACAGTATCCAGGGTCAGCCTGAAGATGTTGGGTTCCCCTTTTGAGTCTTGGTTCCACTCGAGGTTTCTTCCTCCTACTCTAAGGGAGTCTTTCCATGCCACTGTCACCCTTAGCTTATTTACTCGGAGCTTGGACACGAATTTTCTGGACTGCTGATAAAAATCGCAATATGAATAAATTTTGACCTGACCTGACATGACCGTTGAAAGCTCCTTGGATGGCAAAGAAAATAAACCAATGGATCCTGGACCAAACCAAGCCTTGCCTACCATTCAAAATCCAGATAACCAACTTAAAGATCCTTTATTTTGGGCATATTCTGAGAAGAACCAATTATACAGGAGAAGACTTATTATACTGGCATGAAGAGGTGAAGGTACAAGAGGCTGAGCATGAAGAGCTACAAGCTGGATGGATACTACATATGAGCCATTCCCAAGCCTGAAGGAGAAAACAGAAGACGGGATATTCTGGAGAAACATTATCATGCATATGGTCAAGCAACAGTAAAAACGACTTACCAAAAACTTAATAATAATTTCTGTAATAATATATAACAAATTCAAGAAAAGGAAGTACATTTATACTCCATCTCCTGAGTAAATGTAACTGGTTGCTGTTTATCTCTGCTTCCATTATATACCGAAGTGATAATGTATTATCGGGTTTGGGTAGGAGAAGAAAATGGAATACATGTCATTTATTAAGTTATGTAATCAGGGTACAATACATCATGTAATTACGACACTAACAACATCGACAACCAAGGGCTTGGTGATTTCATCTAAGTTCGATCTACACATGCAAGATAGCCAATGCAAGTTTTGTATTTCCAGTGCCCTGAGCGCTACCAATGCAATCCAGGACAATCCAGGACTCCTAATTTGCAGCAATCATTTTACCTGTATGCTTTTTAGAATTAATAACCTGGTAAAGTTGAGTGTGTCATGAACTTAATAGTATTATAACTACTAAAAATCAGAATCAGAAGGTCAGCAATCTGTTCACGACATTGCATGCACTTGATATGCATCAGATAATGGCAGAAATCTGGGTCTACATTAGTAGACAATAACTGGATTTCTGTTTATATAATTTCTTAATCCTTTAGTGCATCAGCCATGTAGCTGGTTTCAGTGATACTCCAAAAGTGTTTCCATTTCGTGGTTGTATGTTAAACGCTGTTTAATGAATGTCAGCACTGTAGTCTGTTTTTGCACATGTGCAGAAATTAGACTAAGAAATCGGAAAGAAATCAGAGTAAGGGTATACATGCACTAATACATGCAACTGTCACCACTGGAATAATCAGATAACTGTAGAATCTGATTATGAAAAGATTCTACACGGCACACATGGCTTTTAGTTTTGGGTAATATGAAGGTAGGGTGACTTGTCTCTTTGGCCAATGATCAGAACCAATTCCGTTTGGCGCTTTGCATTGTTAGTTTGACTTTAATTCATCACAGCAAAACCTTTTCTCCTGTCTTAATGTAATTATATAATAATAATTATATATCATATAAATTACAAGTGATCCATAAATAATGCAAAGTCCTAACATTACATTAACGTAGAGATTCTGTAGGTTAGGTTACAGATTGCACACTGGAGCCCTCTTTATTATCAAGAGCATGGATTGGTCCGGAAGGATTCAGTCTTGTGGCTTCAATGTTCTTGTCTGCTTTTGGGCTCATGTGCGTTTATTAGCAGCAGACACGAGGAGACTTTACACGACCAGACCAGATGTGTCGGGCCCTCAGACAAACAGTTTGTCCTCTTTTTCCAGACAGTGATGAAGTAGCCTTGCATGCAACAGCACATGTGCTGGTACGAATCGGAAGGTACTGATAACAAGCTGTGTAATGGTTTGTTGTTGTTTACTGTAATAGGTGATGATGTTATTCATGTAGTAACCTACTATCTTAACCCACCCTTACTTAACACTATGACCTTTAACCTTTCCACTGCATTGCCTCATAAAGGAACTGACTGGCTACAACCAACATATCCCAAATTCCAAAACCTGACTACTTTAGCTGCAATGCACAATAACCAGCACTGCAGTAGATCCCCGGAGACGTTACCTAACAGATCCCAACCAGCTTAAAGGTCTTTGTGAGGGCTGCCAAGAAGGCAGCATCGATGCTGAACGGACCACGTCAATTCAGATAATGACTGCCTGTGCTTCTTTATTGCATCCCAAACTATGTGCAGATTTTAAGCTGCTCAGTTATAAAAGGGCTTCCCGGCCTTCATCTGCTTGGCAGAGAATAATGTCCACCATCTGAAGCTAGGCTAAACTTTTACAGCTACCTCACCCTGGACACAACATACTTCAAGAACAGCTTCTTCTCTCAGGCCATCACCTTCATAACCTGCAGACCAGTCACATCATCTGCTAGAGCATAGCATCATGTCAGGTTATACACCACAGTCCTTTTCCCATACATGTATGCTTATACAGTTGCACTACCTTAACACTACCACCTCTACCTCAACACTACTGCTTTATCCTGTCTGTATATAATATGTACACTGTATGTTATTTGTAGTTGGTTTATTGCTGGTGTGTCGTGTAAATAGTGAAGATTGCATATTGTTATTGTCTGTATTAATGGTGTATATGTGGAGTCATTGTGTGTATTGTGCACTGTTAGTACGAGATCCTGTGCTACATACTGTGCTTGGCCAAAAAACCTGATTCTGATTCCCATATTTTCCATACTGTTTCTCTAGTATGTCAGTTCGGTCATCCTTTGCCCTTTACCACAGCTTCTATGATTTCCTGGACACTTGCTTTTGGAATTGTGGAGGGTCATTTTTCCCAGGCTTCTTCACCTGAAAAGTTCAGACCTGGAACATGGTTGCACTTACTGCTTATCACCGTCCGGTTAAGTAAAAGGTATTACACATGTAATCCCTGAAAGGTTCCTTCTTTTATCTTGTTAATATCCTCAATAAGGGCTTCCTGACAGCTACACATCCTTTCTGACCCATGACACTTTGTTGTCTTCTCTCAATGAAAGGACCTGAAGGCAAAGTGGAGCTTGATTTCTCTGAAATGCTAAAAAGAATGGATGTTATAATACAGGGGTGTACAAAGAGTGGAAACATACTATTCTATTTAGTTGCTGTATTATGTAGTGGCGTATTATGATATTACATTTAGTTCTGAGGCAGTTTGGAAGGAAGGGCAGCAATGCTTGTACTTAGTGAGGAAGCTACGTGTCTTTTCTTTTAATGTAGATGGGTGTAAATTGATGTCTCTGTTGTATAAATCCTTTATCCAATCAGTTTTTGACGTTCTCTATAATCACCTACTATCATCATTGGAACACTAATCACCCAAGCTCTAGTGTGAAGGTGGCTGGCGAGGTAATAGGGGTCCAACAAACTGCCCTAAAGGCCCTCTATAACTACCAGGCTCTCCAAAGGGCTAGGTTTACACTATACTGCAATAGACACCCCATTTACTACAAGCTTGTGATCTTACCTTCAGGTTAAAGATCGTACCTCATTGTTCCTGTTCCCTAACCATTAAACTTGTGAAATATTCACATGTAAGTTCAGTTTATTTTGTGTGTTTCTGACTGCAATGAAGTTTCCCACTGGGCCAGTAAAATGACCGAACTTGGATTTGGAGTGTATGAGCATTTCTTAATGACTGGATCCATAAAAGGATGCCTCCATCTCACCCACTACAAGAGTCAATTACTGCACTGGTCAGCTCCCTCAGTGACAGGCTACTCCACCTGTGGTGTGTAAAGGAGAGATACCGCAGCTTGTTCCTCCCTAATGCTGTTAGGCTGTACAACCAGCACCTCCCCAAGCAGAGCATCAGACACTTACTACTGTAATGCACTATATGGACCCATGTCTATCTATATAGCCAATCTCATGATAAATGGACCAACCGAAATGGCCCAAAACTGTTTGGAAAGATTTAGTGACAGCGAAGGTTCCATTGACTTGCATTAGAACAGTAGCAGTGCAAATGACAGTTTTTGTGCAATATATATATCTCTCCTGTAAAGTTGCCATTTTGGGGATACTTGTTTTTCTTTGGACAGCGGCGATATATATATATATATATTTATATATATATATATATACTGTATATATCTGTACAATTACACATGTACAATTATTATTATTATTATTATTATTATTGTCATTTTTTAAATATGTGGTATTTTGTATAATACATAGAAACAATGTCTGTATATAACCTTCTACTAAAACATAATTTCCTTTACACAAAAGGAACAATTTAAGGTATAAATACACAATTACCAACAAGGGACACCTGGTAAGGGGAGGAGCTATAAGCTAGTAACATCTGGAAAACAAAGACACTCCAGAATTGAATGAAACTAAAGACTACTAAGACCTAGGAAAGGAAATCTAGAACAACTGCCAGAAAAACAAAACCCCAACTAGGGGCATATATACACAATTACCAACAACAAACACCTGGGAAGGGGAGGAGCCATAAACAAAGGACAGGTGAGGGGAGTGACCTAAGGGCGGAGACAAGGAGAAACCAGAACCAAAATAAACAGAAGCAGGAAATGGCAGGAACATAAGGCGAGGTTAACAAAGACCGAAACAGGCCAAGGCGTGACCCCATGACAGTCAGTTTTCTACTTTGTATTCCTGATCCTATGCCTGAAATTAATAACATGTAACTGCCAGCACATTGACGGGAAAGCCAACAAATGAAAGGTGGTGTGGTTTGGAGATCAATGCATAGTCAGATGATTATTATTTCTCACATATACCATATGTATTGCATTAGCTTCATTCTCTGAGTATATTATATCCTGACTAACATTCTAATAGGCTTTGGCACTTAATCATAACTTTCGGGTGGACTTTCACTGCCCCATGTGGAAGGGACCACAAATCAGTTACTTCCTTTCATTCGATGTAGAACAAACTAGCTACTCCTCCGGTCCTCAGTTTAGGCCTTATCTGTTTTCTCTATGCTGGCCACAGTGAGTTACTGTTCAAGTGACCTCGAAGTTGCATACCAGCTCGTCTGGAAATCTCCAGGTGTAAGGGGACTCTGAAAACCATATTTGAGTTTCCTTCCTCTTCATTAATTATGCACGTATGTTAACGCTCTGTTGTTTATTCATATCACAGTTAGGTGTAACCAATGTGTTGGAACTTCTGTGAACCAATGGAAGGTGACAACACCCCATTGGGGAGATATATAACCTTTTGTAACTTGGTCAACCTTCTGAGATCTCTGGGTATTTGCCAGGAGCTTCTCCTCGGCCGAAAGCTTTTCAGTAAATATATTACTTTGGAGCATTCATTGTGACTCTGTGATTTTACTGATTTCTGCTTATTTAGAACATTTCCACCACAGTGGTCTTCAGCTTTTGCACTGTACTGTAGCTGCTTGTAAAAAGAAGCTGCTGTAAGTAAGTGTGTCGTTAATGTGGGCAGGAGGAGGGGCTGTACTTACGTAAGAGGGCTCTGGATTCGTTTAACTCCGATGAATTTGAGCTGGCCTGTGATTTCCGGAATGCTCTCGCACCTGGCAAGGTTGACTCTTGGGTAGTACAGGAGGTAAGATAAGCACATCTCGTCTCTTGTACTCAAACCACCCTGTGGGAGAGATGACTCAACAACTTAACAATCATGGGGGACATAATACTTTGGGAATAAGGTGGTATTTCAGCTTCAACCCCAATTTCCCAAATAAAAGGGGGACTGTAGGCCTTTTAGAGGTACTGAATTGAAAACAGTGTAAAGAAGAGTAGAGTTATTTGTTTATGAATTGATTCACTTTTACTTTATTAACTTATAAACTTCTGGAAAAAAAAACAAACTATGTTATAAATGATACTCTATTACATTTACCTGACGGTCTTATCCAGAGCAACTTACAAGGTTAATCACTTTACAGGTAGGTCAATGTAGTGTTAGGAGTCTAGCCCAAGGACTCCTATTGGTGTAGCACAGCATTGTTACCCAGACCAGGAATCAAACCCCAGTCTCCCACATGGGGCAGTAGCCTAGTGGACAGGTAGTGGTGTTATCCGCTGCGCTACACCAAACACAGCCAGTCATAACAACAATATCACAATTCAGCTTTTGGATGGGATGCACAGATTCCGTGTAGGCAGGAATTTTTCTGAAATGTTTTCACATAGAGAATGAATAGGGTAATAAATTGCATACCTATCAACCCTACTTCCACTTAACCTAGAACCACCATTTTGAATACACCAACTTAGATCAGAGCCCCAAGCAGGAATGTAATGTTGGTTAGATCCGTGCTCATCTTTTTGTCTTTCTTTTACATCCCTTTTTTCCCTTATAGGCTTCTACTCATTTTTGGGCATACCCAAATCCTAAGGTATCTTTTGTCTGAGAGTCAACAAACTGCATGTACTCACTCAGGGCAGATCACCAAACAGTAATCCACAGCCAAACAGTCCCGCACTCCCTATCCTATTTGTCGTTTATTCATCCCTCGTTCCCCCCATAGACTCCCATTCATTTTTGGGCCCACCCAAACCCTATCATGTCCTTTGCCTCACAGTCACCAAACTTCATATACTCATTTAAGGCATGTGCCCAAGCTGTAATCTACAATAATAAGGACCCGCACTCCTCTATGTGTCATATATTTATCCCTCTTTCCTTGCAAGCTGCGCAAACCATCCGGCGTTTCCTTCACGACATGCACTTTTCTAGTGAGTTAATGATGTGGCTTCGCAGCACAGTCTGAATGCTGATCTGGGATCAGTCCTGATCTCAGCCAGCCGCATGTCGTGAGCTGAATGCTAAGTCATAGGCAGCCTTCCCTCACTGAGTCACTTTATGAACACAGCCCCAGTGTTTTGGCCGTGCCCTTTTATGAGCGGTGGAGCGACTCCAGTGAGAAAGCCGCTCAGACTCCACGCTCTGTTCCTCTGCACTGCAGCCCGGTTTGATGTGACTGTATGAGCCGGTGCCAGCGGCCTGATCCATCTGTTGTTTGCAGACGCGCTGTTCAGCCAAGAACCAGCAGGCTTTAGCACACAGGTCTGAAACCCCCACCTCCTCGCTTCATTCTAACCTCCTTAGACCACCTGTCAGGCTAATGCACGCTAGTAGCTTCATTAGAACGTGTTACATTGTGCTTCACATTCACTGGAAACCTAATGCACTAAATCTGTTTGGAGATTATCACCAAACAAGTCTATTAGTCTAGGAAAGGACGAGGGCTTTATATGAATTAGAAAAGCTAACAGTTCATTATGCATGCTTGCAGAACGTTGAACTGTGACATACACCTCATTTTAGTGCTGATGAGTTACAGTGTAAACTGGGATTTCGGCCAATTAGCAGCCAATTACTTTGATGGCATTTTGTAATTTGTGCTTCAGCTTTTATCATTGACTCCATTCACAGATAACAGTACATAGTTCTAGTCTGGAGTTGATCACAGGCATGGCTGATTCCCTAAAAAAATGACGACAGTAATTTCCTAGCTTCTTAGCAGATAAGGGAAATCACTGGAGCGATCAGACTCACAGACTCACCCAACACAAGCCAAAGCATCTTACCCAAGTCATGTTCTGCCTGTCTTTGGTGTTATATATGCATTCGGTGATTAGAGAGTCCCCCTGTAAACGGAAAAACAGATAAGACAATAATCTAATTCTGTTAGAGCTACAGGGGTTGGACAATGAAACTGAAACACCTGGTTTTAGACCACAGTCATTTATTAGTATGTTGTAGGACCTCCTTGGGAATGACATATACTGCGTCCTGCACAGTGGTCAGAGGGAGTTTAAGCCATTCTTCTTGCAGGATAGTGGCCAGGTCACTACATGATGCTGGTGGAGGTTGGTCCTTCTTGGTGGTATGCTGACATTACCCCGGATACCGTGGCTCTTGATACATCACAAAGACTTGCTGTCTTGGTCACAGATGCGCCAGCAAGACGTGCACCAACAATTTGTCCTCTTTTGAACTCTGGTATGTCACCCATAATGTTGTGTGCATTGCAATATTTTGAGCAGAACTGTGCTCTTACCTGCTAACTGAACCTTCACACTCTGCTCTTACTGGTGCAATGTGCAGTTAATGAAGATTGGCCACCAGGCTGGTCCAATTTAGCCATGAGACCTCCCACACTAAAATGACAGGTGTTTCAGTTTCATTGTCCAACCCCTGTATGTACAAAGTTTGAGCACTCCTGGGAAATTGACATCCAGTAGACTACCAAACATCTGAGCTGTGGTTCTATTTATTAAATCCCTCATTAGACCTAACTAGACTTATTAGGCCTGGTCAAGCTGGTCAAGCAGCTGTGTACTAATAGTATTTTCAGAAGGCAGTTCATTCTTATTGACACTTATTAATACTCAACAACGTGGCTGGCCAAGGATCTGAAAATGAAGCTAGCTGATATCTATAAAATAAAGAAAGTGAGATTTTAAAGTTTCGCAATTTCCACTGTCCAAGATGTTGTGTCAGCTAGGGGGAACTGTAGAGGTGAAGGCGAGATCTGGAACACCAAGATAATCCAGTGTTAGTGTTAGACTGCTCTATTGTCCAGCACCTCTTGCAGAAACATGATCTGCATCTGAAAGAGTCATCAGAGAGAAACCTTACCTGACATAAATCCAGGCATCAGCCAGAGAGGCTTTTCTGAAACAAGTGCTATGGACTGATGAAGTGAAAATGCAACTCTATGGTCACAGTGATTACACGTTTGATAAAAAATGGTAGCATTTAATGAAAAGACCATGTTACCATCTCTTAAGTGTGGGGCTGAATCTATGATGCTATGGGGTTGTGTGGCACAGGAAATACTACAGGTGTATATTAAGATTGGACCCGGGTATTCAACCAACGTATTTGTTTACTGGGTAGGCAATCAGTTTTAAATTTTGGGGTCACCATATTAACGTTACTTGGCTACATGCAATCTGCCATCGTCAACGATGTCTGGTTCCTGTTACCTGAAGTTGCTACCACCCTAACCAACAGCTGTTGCAATGGGTCTATCACAACTTACTCATACATACTGAATGCACTGCTGGGATATGGCTTACTGATATGTGTTATAGGCACAACATGATGGACAGGTAGGTACATATGCCTCCTTGTCTTGACTGGGTAATAGTTGGTTGTCTATTTCATGTACTTTATCCCCCGTTTACAAGCTGAACTCATAGGATACTAACAGGCAAAATCAGCCGCTCGGGGCTGAGAGGCTGGAACTCCTGGAAGTTGAAGTCGAACTGGTCGTCTGAGGCAAGGGGAGGCAACTCCACCTGCTCGCGAAAATGCCTGGTCTTGATGGACCGGCCTGCCAGGTGGGCATGGAGAAGAACCGCAAACACCAACACGCCACCGGGCATCTCACTGTCCAGAGACTGAGGGGAGGGAAAGGGGGAGAGGAGTGATCCAACATCCTGCATGTCTATTACTCTAAACAATAATGAGAAGCTCCACTCTCTTTCCATCCTACAAGCTCTAATTTCGGTATGAAAGGATCTGTGTAACTGGTTTATAATATGATTCTGAGAGAGGCAAGCTTTTCATAAGGGTATGGTAGAAGTGGTTTGCCATTAAGCCTCCTCACATGGTGCTCTGCAAGTCAAACCAGTGCCCTGACCCTTCTCTTCCGCTCCCTGTAGGCCTATAATCAGTGATAACGGTTATCAGTTTAATAACAGACTGTATATTTGGTCTAAAGGAATAGTTATTGTACACCAGCCTCCCCAGCTTCTTTCTTTCTGCAATGGAACACATTTAATAGACACACAAATTTGTCCAACCATGTCGCCTTGTTGCCATTGAGGCTAGCATCATCACTGATACGGTGAGTAACCCAGCAGCCAGCCAGTGCTGGAGCAGCCAGTGGATATTTACATTTACGGCATAGCTGATGCTCTTATCCAGAGTGACTTACAAAGTTAATCATTTTACAGGTAGGCCAATGCAGTGTTAGGAGTCTTGCCCAAGCACTCTTATTGGTGTAGCCCAACATTGTCACCCAGACTGGAAATCAAATTCCAGTTTCCCACATGGGACAGTAGCTTAGTGGAGAGGTAGTGGTGTTATCCGCTACACCAACCACCAAGGTCATTTGTGGATATGAGAACAGTGGATATGACACACTGGTTTCAACCAATCAACACATCTATAGCTTTTCTCAACATCCTGCTCAGAGTGTGTTTGGATTGGTTGGCTCTTCCTGTGTTATATTGCTTAACTACTGGATGTTCCAGTCATTTGAAGGTACTTTGAAAGCCAATATTGTGAGACCTTTAGAAACTTTATATACACTACATGTATATAAAGTGTGTTCCTACTGACTAGCAGGCAGCCGTGGATGGTGCAGTAGGCAAGGCCATGCATCCTGGGTGATTGCTAGATGTGTAGTAGGAGAATGTTAATATTGGAAATGGTTGGGGTCGTATTGGCCGTTCTGGGATGTGCTGTGGGCCTGTTTAGTGGGGTAGTGATGCAGATGTTTGGCAGGTCCTACCTGCTGCCGTGTTTAATAAATGAGCGTTGGTTTGAAATGCGGTTGCCCATGTCTTGTTCCTTGCCAATGTCTCAATGTTTTACCTTCTCCAGAAAAGCCTAAATGGCTCTGCAGATAGCTAACTTGCTAACAAACTACTCCAATAATATTTAGACCCAGGAGTTACTAGTTGAGTATACACCACTGTAGTTTGGCTCTGACATAAATGGTTCAGCATGGAGTCATATGGGTTCTGTATGACACCCTGCAGCACATTTGCCCAAAGGTGCTGCACACTTGTAGATTACGGAAGCTGCTGGTCCCGCTGGTCCCTTTAATGGTTGACTGGCGATATATCTGGTGACCAGGAAGGTCTAGGAAGGGTTGCAATCTGGCAAAGACATTGCTGGGAGACCCTGGCGGTGGGGGGTGAGCATTATTCTGCTAAAGAATGCCAGTTGGACACATGTGGATACATGTGGTGGACGATGTCCTAAAAATACCACTGAGCTGTTAGTGTCCCTACTAGGGGTCACCAACTGTTGCATGCGATGGCTTCCCAGATCATCACACCAGCTGCTGGGCCAGTGTGTCGGTCTACAGCAAAGGCAGAATTGAAGCACGCACTACCTCAGTACCCAAACCCGGCTGTTGTTGGATCCCAAACAGAGCCAGGATTGTTTTTAAAGGTGACACGGTTCCAGTCTGTAGCAGCGGAGGCTGGCTGTAAATGGTAGGACATGTACTAAGAACGGTGACACCAAGTTTCTTTCTGCTAAGGGCCTGTAAATAGTCTGCCCAGAGATAGAGCTGGGTAATGAAGGTGTCACGTGTGTCTGGATGGTGGACAAGCAAGTCATTCACATCCGCCTGAGATATACATGGTCACGATTTGATGGCTAACGTTATCAGGTACCATGTACACTAGCTTCATAACTCTGGGGTAAAACAAAAGAAGCCCGCGGGACGCCATGGACATTTTTGCTGATGAGCTATATTTGGATGAAGGGGAAGTCTGTGCTTTCATTTGTTTTCCTGTCCTTTCATCTCTGCTGAAAACAAGAAGTCTCTGGCAGCATGTCCTGCTGTGAGTTACCTCCTGCAGGCACTCCTGAGTGCAGTGTCCCTCAGTGATGTACTCCTGCAAGCCGGGAGGCAGCATGTGGTAAAGGCTGACCCACACACCTGTTTCAATCACCCCTGCGTCGTAGGTCCGCAGCCTGGGGGTGTAGTACAGGCGCAGGCCAGAGCTGTCCACCACTTCTAAAAGAGACAGAGAGAAAGCATGAAAACAACTGGTGTTCGGCGTGCGACTCGAGTCAGGAATCTCACTTTATAAGGACACACATGGCAACAATGGTCTTCAACCAAGCAGTTCTCTGAAACTGGAATGCACAACAGCATGCCGGCCATAACAATAAGCACGAGCAGCAGTTATGCAACAGTAACCCAAGCCTCCTTTTACACAGTAAAAGTCTTAGCACTAGACATAGTCAGTATCATCTCAAATAGCTCAATAAGGAGTCCAGACCTTAGGTCAGGGTCTGACCACATATAAGCCAATGTAAGGCTTGTGGCTAGCTGGTTGCTAAATGAATGGGAGTCTATGGGAGGAATAAGAGATGAAAAACCAACACATAGAGAAGTGCAGGCCAGTTTGGCTGAGGAGTCTGCCCTGAGTGAGTTCATACAGTTTGGTGGCTGTAGGTCAAAGGAAACAATAGGGTTTGAATTGGGGTGAAAATGAATGGGACTGTATTGCAGAAACAATACAGTTGGTGTGGCTCAGCGGTTAACACCTCTACCCACCAGGGAGCTACCACCCTATGTGGGAGATGGGGGTTCAAATCCCAGTCTGGGTAGCAAATGCTGAGCTATACCAATAAGAGTCCTTGGGCAAGACTCCTAACACTACACTGGCCTACCTGTAATATGAGTAACCTTGTAAGTCGCTCTGGATAAGAGCGTCAGCTAAATCCCTGAAATGTAAATAAAGGATGGGAAAAAAGACAGATGGATGAGTGCAGGCCGGCCAACACTGAATCTGTGTTAGGGCGTGTATATGAAACGGTGTTTTTCAGTTGAGCGGATGTACAGGAGTTTCAGTTGAGCGTCCACATTCCAATCCCATTTTCTCAATGGGACAATTTTTGGAATTTATTAAAAATTGTAAATCAAAATGATCAAACAATGAAAAACCTTTATACAAGCACACTTTAGCCGATTAGACTGAAAATTCCAGAGTTGGACTGGAAATTGCAGTTTTGCTGAGCAGTTTGCTTGGCCTCCACATGTTCTCCAACATGGCTGACTGTGGGTCAATTCCCTGTCTGGGCCAGACTTCTAAAACTACATGGTTCTAAGTTGTTATACACTGGATAAAATATGTCTGTGGAGTGCATATACTGTATGTATGTGTAGCTTTCACTTGCTGCTAGCAACATTATCATTTTTCATGCCCAATAACGGGGCTGGTCCCTGGCCGACGCATGGTGCTATACCTGTCTGTAAGGCTGGGTTGTCAAAATGCACCTCCATCAGCACATAGACTGGATCAACTTCTGTTCCTATTGACATTCCAACATGTACCGGATAAGTGAACCCCTGCAACAGAAAGAGCTTACATATATCATTCAGTCCTATCAAGTCTTATCCACCTATGATGTCACAACACTTAGATTTGAATATGATTTTTCAGGGTTTGATTTGTTTTATCATAGCATCTCAATGTCATCAGGATTCAAGATTGAATAGGGGTTCCCGAGATGTGCAGCTGTCTACACTTTGAAGTCTGGACCACTAATTCAGTTTAGCTAACTGAACTTTGTTGTAACTGGTGGCCCACCCACAGTTCAGGACTGGAAACTGGTCTAGGGTGAGTGTGGGTTTGTAGACTTGGCGGATGGTGTGTTCTTCCCAGTGCATTGGCTGTAGGTTAATGGAAACAATAGGGTTTGAAGGGGCTCTAGGGGAGAACTGAGGGTTGGGAAAAAAGACAAACAGAGGAGTGTAAGTTAGACCAGCACTGGGTTCATGGTCTGGGGTCTGCCCTGAGATGATGAAGTGTCTTTCGCTCAAACAGAAGTACAGTAGATGGGCGTGCACTTTTTCACCCCATTCGTTTTCAGGGTCCAGATTTGAAGGCTCTTTGAAGGGATGTTGGTCATGGGTTTGTAGAGTTGCCGGCTGGTGCGTTCTTCCAAGTACATTACACTTTTGGGTGATGGTCATTTGATAACATGGGGTGGCCTTTGTCCTTCCAGGTTGATATCATGGAAGAAGTGACTAGAAGGAGCCAATTGGACACAAAATGGTGGGAAGGATTGTGGGTAGGTGGGTAGGATTTGTGTCTCTGCATAGCCCCAGTATTTTATTTACCTATCAAAATACATTACACTGTGGAAATGCCTTTGTGTTGCATCACAATGTTCAGATATATCCATCGCAGAGCACCAGTGTATGTCCTCAGAAATTAGCAAGCCTATAAACTCATAAAGATTCTTGGTGTAGCCGCTCACCTCCCCGCCAATGGCCCATGCGAAGATCACTGTTTCGCAGGTGGTGAAAGAGTCAGGCATGTTGGGATGGAAGCACTCGTGACCCATGTCTAGCTCACTGTCGTTCAGTGAGCTATCACACTGGTACAGTAGAATGTGGTGCACCAGATTCTCGTGGCCTTTCTGGATCAGTGGTTCGATCTGGAAGCAGAGCAAGCACAATCTGTAAAGACTACAGCTCTATATGACGGAAGATGACTACAGCAGGAGAAAGCCAACCCAATCATATTGTCATGGTAACTCTGGGACCTACATGTTCAGTAAAGCTTAATGGATTCTGGATGTACTGATGTATTAATAGAGTACTGGTAACAATATATCCACCGCTGACAGGAAGGAAGAGACTGAACAAACTCATCAAGAAGTCCAGCTCTGTCCTGGGGTCTCATCTTGACCCAGTGGAGGTGGTGGGAAACAGGGGAATGAGGACTAAGTTCAAACACATGCTGAAGAACCTGTCCCACCCCATGTACCACTCTCTGGAAGCACTGGGCAGCTACTTCAGTGCCCGGCTGATGCACCCACAGTGTGTGAAGGAGAGATACCGCAGATCCTTCCTTCCGGCCGCCATCAGGCTGTATAACCACTCCCCTCAGTAGTTCATTTCTACAGTAGACTATTTCTACTATGTGCAATAAAACTGCATAGCATAATCCTGTCTTCTGGATTTATATTTTTAGTATTTTATTTATATTTTTTTGTAATTATTGTGTATATAGATCGATATAGATATAGGCTAATTGAAATGTAGCTGTGTTTGGACTGGACAAGTAGGCCACATCAATGTTCAGCCACTCAATGAATTGGTACGGTTGGGCCAGAATTGGTGGATGCCCTCCCTGGCACAATCCTAAGGAGAGATCCCTATAGACTGGTTGTTTGGTGGATCATAATGGTGGTCGGTGCGGAGCAATAGACAACACTACTACCCACCGGGATGCTTCCACACCATGTAAGAGAGTGGGTTTCAATTCCCAGTTTGGATGGCTATGCTGTACTATGTCAATAACAGCCCAAGGGCAAGATTCCTAACACTACCTTGGCCTACCTGTAATACCATCACCCTTGGAATTTGATTTGGATAAGAGTGTCACCTTAATGGTGTATATGTAGAGTGGAATTTTTGTCACTGCTGGTAGACCCACTGTTCACCTGCAAATTCTTTGACATGCCAAAATGCAATCAGTCTTTTTAGACGGTCCCTAACTTTATCGTCTTTGAGACCCACATGGAATAAGACATCCACTGCACGGTACCACCTCTTCTCAATCTATGGATCCCATCACTCACACCCCACAGGTATTTAGAGACCCATCATCTTCAAGCAGTGCCATCTTCAGGAGCCTGAATGCTTTCAAACACATATAAAGAATCATATTGACTCTATATTGAGCGCAGTACTTCATTAGGGGAAACTTCCGAAATCTTTTCCAGGCTCGACTGAGGATTATAGAATCCTCAAAGGCCAGACACAATTTACAGGCAATTTACAAGTGATATAGACCAGACAACACTCCCTGTCCAGGCTGAAAGTATGTCTGTGTCTGCGTGTGTGAGGAAGGCAGGGGGGCCAGACGAGCAAGCTAAAGTTGGACCTGAGTGCTCTGGAATAGGAAATAAGGGATTTTGGAATTAGTCTCTGCTCACAGTCGGGGATTCTTTTCTGTCGGAGCAGGAATTCTAAATAAAAGCCTTTCCAACAGGCCGATCTGTGTGCCTTTCTCCAGAGGGTTTCCGCTCGGAGCAGCGGGACCCGGGACCAAACAGTGGCTGGATAAATATTCAAACATCTCTTTATTTCTCTTTCTCTCATCTTATTTGCACACGGGGAGCCATTTCAGCTCTGAGGCTTTAAAAACCCGGTGAATCAGGGGAGACAAACACGCAACTGAAGTCTAATAAAAGAAATGCACATCAAAGCAGTGCTAGTACGCATGTGGGGAGCCCGTCCAGTTTACAATGTCCTGACTGCTTACTTCTACGTTTGGATTGAGCTTGAATGTGGCTTTAAATGGGAGGGAAGGATGGGATGTAAGCAGAAATCAGTTCCTTGCTATATATAATAACCTTTTGAAGTCTCCATTATTGCCAGTGATAATAAAATTACAGGGATAAACTTATGAACCTATGAATGACCTCAATAAAGTTCCTCTCTCTGGCAACCTACACCAGTGTTCCAAAGTTTAAATAAATCAGGGAATTTTGGTTGACATCGCAGATTCTAAACAAACACCTTGATGTTAATGTTGCCATAAGTTGTCACCAGATCATAAATTAATCACTTTAGAAACTGAAATGAACCTAATAGTGTTTAACACCTCTACGAGCATGAATAACAGCTGGGACTGGATTTGGCATGGACTGGACAAGTTTCTGGATGTAGGCCACATTAACGTTCAGCCACTCAAAGAATTGTTCAGATTTGGTGGATACCTTCACTGACACCATTCTGAGGAGAATTCCCTGTAGACTGGGATTTTAGCCACTGCTGGTAGATCCGTATGACCATAAACTCCATACACCTGCAGATTCAGCTACTTCCTTCACACTATGGTCTTTGGCCATGCCCAAATGCAGTCACTCCTTTCAGCCAATCATTAACATCTGCTTTTCTGCGGCACCTCCTCTCAATCTATAAATCCCGTCAATCCCACCCGCACGTATTTAAAGCCCCCATCATCCTTCTGCTATCCTGTCTGCCATTCTTATTTGTGAGCTAATAAAGCACACAAACTGCGCTATTGTTAGCCTGCTCAGCTGAGTGAGCAGACCCTTGATCACTTCCTGCTGTCAAACCCATTATATCTAAAGTCGTCCACTTTGTTTTTGAGGTATCAGACACAGAAGAATGACTGGTCTTTTTGGGTTAGCCCCAGCCTAGAATGGCGACCATGCTGCGCTTCCTCTTGGGCCTTCTGAGAAGACCCCTGTCTCAGCCTGTTGTACTGGATGATGTTTTGTGACAAACAAAAAAAAAAACATGGAATGGCTTATCTGTCATTGTCACGCCAGGTGCTATAGGGCCTTGTACCAGGAGTGGACACGACAACTGGGTAATGGGTCTTCAGCTAACTTTAACAAAAAGCTAGCTTAGTATTCCAACTATGGACATCATGGCAGAGACTACAAAGAGATGGAGGGACAGATTATTAGAGTACATGAGGAAGAGAAGAAAAGAGTGACTGAGCAGGAGACCAGACAAGACTAAATCTCTGACTGGCTTTTACTCACTGGCAAGAGCTAAAAGAGATAAATGAATGCCAGACAGTCTCACAGCTAGCGTGAAAAACAACAAAAATCCGAAAATCCCACAGTAAATCCATGCCAATGATATTTTTGGAATATTTGAATGTTAGCTGTAATCTTATCTGCGTCTCCCACATCACTCTTTTTTCTTTTGTAGTTCGCCCAAAGGTATTGAACTTCAGTCCAATTTCAGGATCTATGCCACAAAATTAATTCATCTACATCTATATATATATATATATATATATATATATATATATATATATATATATATATACATATATATATATATATATATATATATATATATATGTGTGTGTGTGTGTGTGTGTGTAGAAAAACATGTATCTCCAAAACTGCAACTTTACAGGAGAGGCCAAAAACCTCATTTAGCTGTAATGTAAGTCAATGGAACCAGACGTCTTTCCAAACTGTTTTGGGCCAGTTCAGTTGGTCCGTTCATCATGAGATTCTCGCTCAGTGTAAACAGCATCTGATATGTTTAAAAGATGCATAAAAGTCAGAGGTACATGTTTTTCATTGGACAGTGACGACATGTAAGCTCCATAGTCATTCTGCATGTTCAAAGTGGTAGTAAGTTCAGGCTCCTGCAGATGGCGCTGCACAAGGATGATGGGACTATAAATACCTGCGGATTGCGAGTGACTGGATTCATAGATTGAGAAGAGGTGGTAGTGAAAGTAGCAGCTCTTTTATTATTGAATTATATTGTATTATAGATTTATTATGCAGTAACTACTATACGCATCATAACTAAATCAGCTTTTACATGTGTCTCCAAGAAGTAGTTTTTTTTTTATTGTTGAAAAAAAATTGTTTTGAACTTTGGAACAGTGGTGTAAGTAACCAGAGAGAGGAACTATACTGAGGTCGTTCAAAGGTTCATAGGTTAATCCCTGTAATTCAGTGACATACCACTGTGGTGGCAGACGATAGAAATAACAATAGCCGCACACTTCTCCAGGACTTCCGGATCTCTGGGGAAAGCAGTATGCTCAAAACTGAAAGCACATGAGCAGATGTCTTTACCAGCCCTCCGAGTATAAACTTAATGAGGAAGAAAACCAGAGGATGGAATGACCCGACCGTGTACAATGACAGTATGATCTGAATATAGACGGCGGGGGCACTGTGGCTGGGATTTTCCACTTCCAGCAGGCCGGCCATCCCACATCTGCATGGTGGACAGCAAATGGGAGGAAACACAAGAACACATTTTCACAGTCTGCTGTAATACTGCGGGCCAGCTGCTTGTCTCTGGCTGGGAGAGCTTCAGGCCGCCTGCTGGGATGGGTGATTAGGGGTTGGCTGTAGGGTCAGTGGGCTAGGCTGGTGTGTGGTCGGATTACATCACTTCACAAGTCTTATTTGTGTAGTGGAGAAAATGGCAACGAATGCTCATGTCAAATTTGGACACGATATCTAAGCTAAATTAAGGGACGTATCTATCATAATAGAGAATTCAATATCTATGAATTATAAGTTATTATTAATTGATTTATCCACCATAATGGTTAAATCCAATCAAATCTGCATTTTGATCAATTAAATTATTTTTTTTAATTATGCCACAGCATGGAAAACTGTATTTACATTGGCATAATTGAATAACCAGAGTTCAGTACATAGAACTGATGGCAATACTGTACTTGATGGGTGTCTACATAACACATACATAACTTCTTACATAGAAACTATTAAAATAAGCCATTTTAGGTAAATAAACTTATGGCTTTTTTATCATTTTAAAACTAAGCACTGATACAATGACTATGTTTTCATTTATTAATGACTAAAATATGAACATAAAATAAATTACAGCTTGTTACCATGGCATTTTTATTACTATTGCTGCCTTATCATGCCATCTCTTCTGTAATGTCATGTAAAACATGCCCACTTTATGAATGTTGATTAAAACTTTCGTGAATGTTATTAGGTGCTAATATAGACCTATTATATAGGTCTTATGTAACATTAATATTAATGGCATTAATATTAATGTTTGGAGAAATCTACAGTTCAAGGTTATACTGGTGAGGTTGATGTTTGTCTTTAAACGAGGCTGAAGTTGGCTTCCTGATTGCCAGCTTCTAAATCAAATGTTCCATGCCACCTTAAATTGCTGCATCATTTAAGGTGGAATGGAAAATTTACCAAACAAGTAGTGGATGGGAACTACAGGACGACTTCAGTTTGTTAGTTGGACATTGTTAAAATTGGACATTGTCATGCAGCTTCATGTTTGACCAGCACCTTTGACTGAGAAGAGGAGCAGTTCCAGCTTTATTAGCACCACAACCCCAACAGTGGCCTGTAAGTAGCCACCATGCTGTATGATTGTATCTGTGGTTGGCGGATGAAGCAGAACGTCTTAAACTGAGAGCTCCACAGTGAGGAACAACTTTGATCTACTGTGTGTTGATGTTCAGATGGAAAGCGAGTGGCTAGTATAGGTAACGTTAGCTACTAGCATTAGCTCCACGTAGCTATTCTTTAGCATGGCTAACTCTCTAGTATGATGACCCACCTCACATACAGAGAGGTTTGAGGCTATTTTGACAGGGTCCTTCTGGGTGTCTATCAGGGTTTCTTGCTGTAAACCAGCAAATCAGAGCAGAGCTAATCAAATGATTCCTGAGCTCCCCAGAGATGAGAAAACAGCCACTCTAGGGCTGAATCATAGGGCGTAAACAGGGGTGTGAAACCACATCTGAGCATTTTCCACCTCAACCTAAGATACCTTCTAGGTAGAGCTATTTCAGACACTTAATAAGTGTAGTCCATGGGATTATTCAAGAGGAGCATTAGTAGGCCTAGGGCTTAGAGGGGCACGGTTAATTCTAAGGTTTGCTACATCTAATGCTAGTCATAAGCCATATTGCAACCAGGAATACAATGCCGTTTATTCTTATGCCAGCAGTGTGGGATTGTGGGAAAGTGTACTCATAAACATTGCTAATCTACTATAACCATGCCTTATCATCTCCAGTAGTGCCTTAATAGACTCAAAAAGATTTTCTGAGATTAAAGATTGGATGGAAACCCTTCTGATGATGCGCCTCGAAGGTGGGAGTCATTTGTGATAAACTACAGGGGCTTTGGGGCTAATTTCTGTATTGGCCTCCATATCTGTAATACTTTATTGGATTTCTTTATCGCTGTGGGGGATTTCCAATGGCTCTATTGGTGCAAAGCATGCTGGGTATATAGCCAGTTCTTTCAAAATAATGGGAATGAGTTGTGCAATGTTGGACTAATGAGATGTCCAGTCCTTCTTTTAAGGCTCACAGAGTGTAGTTGGTACCACGTTAGAACGAGGGAACCCTGTTCACAGTAACACTTTTTATGAATCAGGTATCCGTAATGCTTTATAAGTGCATTCATGAAGATCTATGCTGCCTTTATAATGCTTTATAATACCAGGCATAAGCCTTTGAAACTGTGCATAAGCATTCATAATCACACACACAAACTGTTATAATGCAACAGTATAAGACTTCATAGCACACAAAGTGACATAATGCATTACTATGTATATGTTATGGTTATTAATATTATCGGTGAAACCGGTCATATCATAAAGCTTCATAACTAATGAATGAACTCTATGAATTCATGCATTATGTGAATAGTTGTGTTAAGCTTTTTGATAGGGGTCTCAATAGAATAGAAGCCTTATAAATACAATGCTATAACAGTGTGGGTGATCAAGAATACAGCTACAAAGACTTATGTCAAGCATTATAAAACATTATGAATGCTTTATAAATCTTGCATTACGGTTGGTGTAGCTCAGCGGATAACACCACTACCCGCCAAGTAGCCACCACCACACGTGGGAAACTGGGGTTCGATTGCCGGTCTGGTTGCCTATGCTGTGCTACACCAATAAGAGTCTGTGGGCAAGACTCCTAACACTACATTGGCCTACCTGTAATATGATCAACCTTGTAAGTCGCTCTGGATAAGAGTGTCAGCTAAATATCGGTTGGTGTAGCTCAGCGGATAACACCACTACCCATGTGGTCAACACCACATGTGGGAGACTGGGGTTTGAATCCCAGTCTGGGTGACTAAGCTGAGCTACACTAATAAGAGTCCCTGGGCAAGACTCCTAACACTACACTGGCCTACCTGTAATACAGTTAACCTTGTAAGTTGCTCTGGATAAGAGTGTCAGCCAAATGACGTAAATGTAAATGGTGTCAGTGGGCTAGGCCAGTGTGAGCTCGGGTTACATCACTTAATTCATAAATAGCTTGGATAGTGCTAATGTCATATATAGACTAATCAGACATTATACTCTCCTTTCTTGTGCTGTCTTGTATCTGGTGTTGACCCGAGGAGGATGGGTTCCCCCTTTGAGTCTTGGTTCCTCTCAAGCTTTCTTCCTTGCTATTTCCTTTTTCCTTGCCACTGTCGCCCTCGGCTTGCTCACTGGGGGCTCGATCATCAGATTCTTTGTAAAGATTCCTTGTTAAGCTGCTTTGTGACAACATCTGTCGTAAAAAGCGCTATAAAAATAAATGTTGATTTGATTTGATAGGACATCTAAGCTACATTAGAAGAGAAATCTACCACAATAGCTATAAATGACAGATTTATAGTTTTGTCACTGTGTAAAAATCCCATTTTGAAAATGAGACGAAACACCATTGCATTTCTGACTACAATATGAGTTACTACTAACGTTCAAGAACCCTTAAAATTGGCTTTACATCTATGAATCCTAAGCTTATTATTCATTTATCCATCCACCATAACTACTAAACCAAAATAATACATCATAGTAGAATGAAATCCTTCAATAACTACTATGAAACTACTAATTTAAGACCCTTAAAGACACCATTGCATGGAAAAGTGTAGGTCTATTTATATTGGCCTAGTTGAATAAGGACAGTTCAGTAAATATGCTGACATATGTTGAAAAAGATGCTTAGAGTCCAATTAATACTAAGAAAATACTAATCTAAGGCCCTTAAAGGTGCCATAGAATGGAAACTCTAGGCCTATTTACATTCACCTAGTTAAATAAAGAGAGTTCAGTATATAGAACTGACATACCATTACCTCAAACACGGTGGGCACACATTTGCTATTAGTTAGGTCATAAGCATGTTACAAAGTGTTAATAAGCATTTATAGCACATTAATAGAAAGGGCAACAGTGAGTTCTTCTCTTTGATGGATATGTATAGGTACTGAGTAGGATACATCAGAATCTGACCTTGCTAACTGAATATAAGAACATGGGTCCCTGTTATTCTAACAGTGTGTTTATGATCGAATGAATTACCATTTATGAACTAATATAAAACCCACCTATATGCATTTACAAGGGTAGTTTTACGGTAAAGTGGTAGCTGTGTTGTGTGCTACACCCAACCACCTGAAAGGTAAAATATCCCCCCAAAAACCTCCACCAGACACTGCCTCGGTAAAGGACAGACTGTGGAGTCTTTGTGTGCATCTGTTCAGCCCGTTCCCTGCTGAATGGGTTGCACTCATGACCTCTCTAATAGTGAACTACTGTACTCTACTGTAATGGCCATAGCTGAGGTCTTGTGTAATGCCTGAATAAAAAAAGGCTGACTACAGCCATGGCAACGTGAAGGCAACCACTGTTTCTACCAAAATGTGAATTCCAAACCTTGGAAGGCGAAGGTGAATCATCATCAGCCCATGCTTATCATGAAGTACATAAACGTTCCCAAATACACAGTCACAGTCAGTCATGTCTGAAATGATTGAAGCTGACGCTTTCATGTTTACGCCCCGCCCCTTTTGTCTGGCGATGGAAATCTTCTCGTGTTTAATTACGATTTTTTGAGAAGCTCAAGTGTTTTGAGAAAAGCTGCTTAATCATGCTGAGAACTTGTAATTTTGGTGATGCATCATCTATAAATAGCAGCTTCTGAAGTTATAATAAGCAGGTGAGTCCCAGGACAGACGGGAGAAAGAGGGATCTGTGAGCTGAGAATAGTAACTGATAATCAGCTCCAAATAAAAACACTCATCCTACCAGTCATATCATGCTATACAGGGGTTGGACAATGAAACTGAAACACCTGGTTTTAGACCACAATCATTTATTAGTATGGTGTAGGGCCTCCTTCTGCGGCCAATACAGCGTCAATTGGTCTTGGGAATGACATATACTGCGTCCTGCACAGTGGTCAGAGGGAGTTTAAGCCATTCTTCTTGCAGGATAGTGGCCAGGTCACTACGTGATGCTGGTGGAGGTTTGTCCTTCTTGGTGGTATGCTGGACATTACCCTGGATGACCGTGGCTCTTGATACCATCACAAAGACTTGCTGTCTTGGTCACAGATGGCGCCAGCAAGACGTGCAACAAAGCAATCTGTCCTCTTTTGAACCTCTGGTATGTCACCCATAATGTTGTGTGCATTGCAGTATTTTGAGCAGAACTGTGCTCTTACCTGCTAACTGAACCTTCACACTCTGCTCTTACTGGTGCAATGTGCAATTAATGAAGATTGGCCACCAGGCTGGTCTAATTTAGCCATGAGACCTCCCACACTAAAATGACAGGTGTTTCAGTTTCATTGTCCAACCCCTGTATATGATATATGATCAAATAGCTGCGTCCAGAAAGAATCAACCGTCAGAATTGAAATTTGGTTGGTAGGTAGGTTTGACATGGTGAGACATGATTCAAGTTTTATCCTTGTCTGCACATGTAGCATAAGCAAGGACGGGCCTTATTGCTGTACCTGACTGACTATATAAGGTCGTCCTATTGCACAGGCTTTCCATCCAGCCCCATGTTGTTGTGTTGGTAGTATCCTTTGCAAGTGAAGTACACCTCAGAGAGAAGTTCCAAAGCACTTCAAGAGGTCAAGGGGTCACAGGGGTTCTGGGATCATAGAGATACAGAAAGTGGGATGGTCGCTGTATTGCACGTCATACTAGTCGTGCAGATACTACCATAGCATGGATTGTCCGACATGTGCAGAGTGACCCAACAGCCAATACCTCAGATATTTGGTGAGCAGTGGTGTCCTCCATGAGTCATTCTGTTAGTGCCAGCACCATTGGCAGATGGCTGGACAATGCAGGACTACATGCATGCAGGCCATTACAACGACTGTCCTTAACACCACATCAGCGTCACCAAATACTGCAATGGTGTCGTGCCAGACTGTCATGGGGTGACTCAGAAAGGTAGTGGGTCATCTTCAGTGACGAGTCAGTCTATATTTAACATTATTCATCAAATATTGTTCTAGGTAAGCTTTATATTCTTTCCCAACTATCCTGTTGATGATGAGCGTTCATAGATATCATCACTAAGAAAAACAAGTATCTCCAAAATGGTAACTGTACAGGAGAAGGCAAAAATCTAATTTCATTTTAATGTAAGTCAATGGAACCAGGCTTATTCCCAAGCAGTTTTGGGCCATTTCTGTTGGTCCATTCATCATATTTTTACACAGTGTAAACAACAGCAGTTGCATTAAAATGATGCATTAATGTATAAATCAAAAATAAAGATACTTGCTTTTTTTTCATCTGACAGTCATAATGTATCATATTACCTTAACATATACCACAGAGTTACGGAATAACTAAAGTTTGGAAAATGGGACATGCCTAAAAGCCCTCCTCCTCCACACCCTTACCTTCTGTTTCCCATTTGAAGAAGTTCTCACAGTCCCTCCCATCTCCTCCCTGTTGCTCAGTCCTGTGACAGTCCTACTCCAGTTACAAAGGGGGGTCTGGAATTTTAGCAACAGGCAGAAGCCACCTAGGACTCCAGCCCATGTTCTCAAAGTTCTCTGCCCTCCCTCAATCAGTCTTCCCTTACACTACCACCACATGTTGAAGGTACAGTCCAAACTCACACACTGGAATATGAATAATGGCAAGTTTGATTAGAAATTAAATAAATTGAGGATGGTCTCTGAATTTAGTATTACTATATTTTTGACATCAGTGATTAACAGCTAATGATCTGAGCCCTGGTTTGATTGTACGGCTTATTTTTGGCATATTTGATGAGATACTTTATCCGGCTTGAGGTCCATTGCATCATAACCACTATAGGGAGTGATCAATCAGTGGGATTAAGTAAAGAGGCTCTTACAGTATTGGTCTGTGAAGGGAAATCATACTTACCCTGATAATATGATGCTTCTTCTGCACCTCTGGCATTTTAAACATTTGACACCAGTACGTCGTATCCTTGTCGGGTACTGGGACCTGTCTTAGGAGGAAAACAGATCACCTGAAATGAAGCTTTCGAACACAAAACAAATACCAGAGTTAAAGTAGAGATACCCACTATAACACGCTACTTACAGTACAACTAGAACTAGCATTACACCTTACTGAAGTTATACTGTACACCCAACACTCTACTTACTAGTACACTGAACACATTACACTTACTGAGCTACTGTACACCAACACCACTACTTACAGTACACTAACACATATTACCCTTACTGGAGTTTACTGTACACCGACACACTACTTACAGTTACACTAACACATTACACTTACTGAGTTTACTGCACACCAACACACTACTTACAGTACACTAACACATTACACTTACTGGAGTTTAGTTACTGTACACCAAACACACTACTTTACAGTACACTAACACATTACAACACTTACTGAGGTTACTGTATACACCAACACACTACTTACAGGCACACTAACACATATACGCTTACGCTACCTGAGTTTAGTACTGTTTTAGCACCAACTACACTACTCGGACAGTACACCTAACACACTTACACACTACTAAGACTGTTACTTACTGAGTACACCAACACACTACTTTTACTAGTACAGGCTAACACACATTACACTTACCTGAGTTTATTACTGTAACACCAACACGCTACTTTACAGTACACTTAACACATCGTATTACACTTAAGCTGAGTTTACTGGTTACAACCAGCATCACTACTTACAGCACACAACACTAACACGTATTACACTTACTTACTGAGTACCATATGTACACCAACACACTACTTACAGTACACTTAACGCATTACACTTACTGAGCTTACTGCTACACCGACACACTAATTTACAGTACACTAACGCATTACACTTACTGCAGTTAACTGTACACCACACAATACTTACATGTACACTAACACATCACACTTGACTGAGTTACCGTCCCTACACCAACACAAACTACACTACTGCTTACAGCACACTAACACATCACACACTTAACTGAGTTACTGCCTATAACCGACACACTACTTACAGTAACACTAACACATTACACTTACTGAGTTACTGTACACCAACACACTACTTACAGTACACTAACACACTACACTTACTGAGTTATTGTACACCAACACGCTACTTACAGTACACTAACACATTACACTTACTGAGTTACTGTACACCAGCACACTACTTACAGCACACTAACGCATTACACTTACTGAGTTACTGTACACCGACACACTACTTACAGTACACTAACGCATTACACTTACTGAGTTACTGTACACCAACACACTACTTACAGTACACTAACACATCACACTTACTGAGTTACCGTACACCAACACACTACTTACAGCACACTAACACATCACACTTACTGAGTTACTGTACACCAACACACTACTTACAGTACACTAACACATCACACTTTACTGAGTGTACCGACTATAACCGACACACACTACTTACTTACTAGACACCTAAACACATCACACTTACTGAGTTACCGTACACCAACAACACTACTTACAGCACACTAACAAATAAAACTTACTGAGTAACTGTACACCAACACACTACAAACAGAACACTAACACATTACACTTTACTGAGTTTACTGTACACCAACACGCTACTTACAGTACACTAACACATTACACTTACTGAGTTACTGTACACCTACACACTACTTACAGTACACTAACACATTACACTTACTGAGTTACTGTACACCAACACACTACTTACAGTACACTAACACATTACACTTACTGAGTTACTGTACACCTACACGCTACTTACAGTACACTAACACATTACACTTACTGAGTTACTGTACACCAACACACTACTTACAGTACACTAACATACTACACTTACTCGATCACTTTACTCACGTTAATGTTTCTCAGGTCGAAGGTGGCCGTTTCAGGTGGAATGTTTGTGCTGGCCCCGGGGTTTAGAAAGCGTAAGCTCTTCCTCCCTCTGTTTATACCATGATACTTCGGCCCTGACAGCCCAACGTCTTCGCTGTGGAGGGCCCAGATCACCCGCATTGTATCACTCTGGGTGGAAAAACAGCACCATCAGTTACAGAATCTGTGACAAGTCAGCAAAAAGCCTTGGTAGTTCTGACCTGAGTTTCTCTTCACGGATTAGCAGCACATTTCTTGAGTAGGCCTTAATATAGATCAGTGGTTGATAGTCGTGGTCCTTGGAAACCACTTTTGCTATACATGCTGTATTGTCTAAATGGGTTAGTTAAAGAAGCCCTTCCTGAGCCCTATCAGTCCATACCATGTATCCACCTCTCTCCCAACTCTCCCAACATCGCAATGAGTCGAAGACCAGCTGCAACAAGCAGCAAAAGCAATTTGTAAGATATAGTTAGATAAAACTAGACAAATAAAATACAATAAAATACATTCAGATTTAAGTAAGAGTAATATTAATATTAATAAGTCTATATTAACCCACAACAACAAGTACACACAGTGGCACTGATGCAAAGCACCACTCCTATGAAACATCAATATGTTCTATTCTCCCCCCACCCCCCCAATAGAAACCAAGACCTTAAAACGTGGCCAAGGTCACAAATACTTTATTTGTATAGTGTCTCTGACTCTAGAAAGAAAAGAAAATCATTAGATCTATATTGTCGGCTGGTCAGGAAGGAAAATCATCATATCTCCAAGAATGGCAAACTTTCCTAGGAGAAGGTCCAAAAACGCTCACTTTAACTTTAATGTAAGTCAATGGAACCAGACATCTTTCCAAACAGCTTTAGGCCATTTCTGTTGGTCCATTCCTCTAGAGATTTTAAACTACATGTCAGTGGCATGAGTAGGAGAAGCTGACTGGATGTTCGAAGTGAGGCATAAAATTAATAAATCAGTCCAAAAATAGTTGATAACAGAGAAATATACAGTATGTATGTAGAGGAGAAATCCGAGACGATTTTTTTAGGGACTGCGATAAGAGTGACAGAAAGTAACACAGCGCAATGGTCAACTCACAAAGTCCATCGATCACCAACAAGCAATTCTTGTCCTAATAATTTTGGCAAGATGAGGCTTTGTGTTCTTTTTGTCAGCAGTGGTTTTGCGCCATGCAGCTCTCCCACGGATACTATTTGTGCCCAGGGTTTTTCTCAATAAGCAATGGTGCACTTTACCCTTCACTGGAGGAGTTAACTGAGGTTCTTTGGAAGACCTAGATTTTACTTGGACTCAAGTCGGAGCACTCTTTCTTGGTAAAATCTTGGCCGGCCACCAAATTTTTTCCATTTGTGTGCTGTCACTGTGGAGCCCAAGAACCTTTACCAATGACTTTGTAGCCCTGCCCATTCTGGTAGATTTCAATGACAGCTGTATCTGAACTGCATTTGTATGGTATTGTCATGTGCTGCTGTTTAAGACCTAGCTACTTCACTTGGGCAGCCAGATTCTACTTAAGTGATGTTTAAATGTTTAACAGGTCTGGCAGTAATCATGCCTGGGTGTGGCTCGTGAAATTGAACCCAATAGTGGAGTGAATTTGGTAGCTCTCCTTTTTTACATTGGGGTTCTTTGTCAGATATATTAAAAGTCAAAAAAAAACTTTGACATGACGCTGAAACTTTTCAATTGTGAAAAATGTATGTGCAAAAACAGAAGAAATGACATTAAATGAAAGAGCTAAATAGATCT
>JAMWET010000971.1:0-22500 GCA_024036415.1 Prochilodus magdalenae
TTCCTTAACACTATGGTCTTTGGCCACGCCCACATGCAGTCACTCCTTTTAGCCAATCATTAACATCTGCTCTGGAGCGTTTTCCACACATGGAAGGAGACATTCCCTGCCCTGTAGCACCTCTTCCCAATCCCGTCACTCACACCCCACATGTATTTATAGCCCCGTCATCCTCGTGCAGCGCCATCTGCAGGAGCCTGGAGTTACTACCACCTTAAACACCAAGTGGTCCTGATGCACCACTGCGAGGTGTGAACACTCACCCCTCACCATCTCACTCGCTTCCTCGCACATCAAGCTCAACAGCTAACTGGGAAAAGGGCCTGTTCCTGTCAACACCTGCCCTTTGTCTATCTGTTAGCACTTCGGAATGGAGGACCTCCGGGAGGTCTGTAATAACTGAACCTCAACAACCCAACGCAAACCTCTGGCCTCCCACGTTTCATCATGGTGACAAGGTGCCAACGTTCTGAGGGAAGCAGGGTCTCACCAAGTTCTACACATGGCCACACCCACTAACACAGTCGAGCCTTATACAGCAGGAGGGGGCAACTCACTGCCAGCGCATGGCCTGGCGAACAATTCCCCTGCCTGTCTTTCATCTTATAGGTGGATCGGAGTGTCATTCTTCGTTCCTTGATCACAGTAGTCTTCTGACCAATCCGAGAGCGCAATAAGCCCACAAGGGGGCGGGACTTCTGTGTAGGAAATGCTGGCTTGCTTGGTTTGCTCTCTCCGTCGTGTTGTTCTGACTGTCGTAGGTCTGTATCACTGGTGGTGTCGTCGTCCTCGTTGTTAACCCTTGCGGTGTTGGTACTGTGTTGTCTCTGTTCCCGGTTGTTGTTTGAGCTGGTTTCCTGAGAACATGCACGCACTAACACTGCCACACGTAGGTAGTCTGGCCGTCTAGACCACCAACACTTGCCAACGCTCCAGGGAAAGCCATCAAGGAACCACAAGTCGCTTGTAAGAACTAGCGTTAGCCTATCTGGGTTTGTTGTTTGTGGTTCCGTATGGCCCTCACACACCCGCCCCCCCCGCCTCAGGGACGACGAGAGGAGCAGCTGAAGTGTCTGGGTGGGGTTTCTAGCGAGAGCGTGTTGTTTTAAGCCTGGGGCGGATCTAATGGAGCCTCCTGCTGAGCCCGACTGAACGAACGTGTTTAACAAATTACAGCAGAGCGGGGAGGCCTCTGAACAGCCGCGGCGGACTCCTGCTGAGAAACTAGCTCGGTGTGTAGAAGTGACGGAGGTGTGGAACAGCTTGACGGAGTTAATACTTCCCTTTGAGCGGAGGTTAATGTGCAAGAGATTTCAAATCGGCGCAACAGCGGGAATGTCGCCACCGTTAGCTTAATCGAGAGCCAACTCCAACTACAGCTAATCGGCCTCTTCCCAAGTCCCTGATTGGCTGGAGTAGTTAATTAAGAGGCGGGGCATCTTACTGGATGAAGGTTGGAATTGAACTCTGCATTAATGTACCTCTCCAGGACTGGAGATCACTAGGGTAGAGCAATCAATCACTGAGTTTAACAAAATATAGACCTTAATTAATTACTGGATATGAATTACCAATGTGCAAAACACGAATTTCTGTACCGCAGTAGCAGTCGTAGCACTATCCGTGATGTGGCAATGATTCTGATGCCCACAGTACTTAGGTTCTAGGTATTAACCAAGTAAGTGTGAGGTATAAACTGGTCATAATGTTGGAATCTGTAATGTTGGGTCAAAGGCTGTCTAACTAAATGTCAACAATGGATCCACAACAGGAGTGAGGAGTCAAGTGCAGGTTTATTAATCCAAAACTCAAAGTCCAAACAAACCAAGTCCAACACCAGAAAGTCAGTCCAAAACTACCAAACAAGGATGCAGCCAAACCCCAATCCAAATATCACAACCATAAACCACAGCGAGGAATCAACACCAGAGAAGCAATACATACAAAGGACTGTTCAGAATCGCAAGGCATGCCAATACAAGACTTCACTAGAGACAAAGGCTATAACGGAGTATATAAGCAGACAAAATGGCCGCTGATTACAATCAGGTGGGAAAAACAAGGGCTAGAATTCAGGTGAGAGTGACCTCTGTGGGCAAGGAGGGGAAACAGCAACAGGATGCAGGTAAAGATTCCACCAATGGCCAACGGAAAACTTCAAAAGCGCTGTCGGACTGTTTTATCATTTCCCTTAAATATTAAATATGAAACCAAATTTGCTACAACGGCAGCTGTATCACATCAAACGGCAGCGTTCCGATGGAACATTGCTGTCCCACACAGCGGGGAAGATCTGGGACATCTGGTCTTATGTGCCTGATTGGGTTTCAAAGAAGAACGTCGGTGAAAGACCCTTCGGTAGAGTCTGAGGGAGTTGGGAGGTTGGTGCTTGGCACATATGGAACTTTTGCCCAAAGAAAACGAGTGAACTGAGCCACTTTGGAACGTATTTCAAAAACCCAAATTGAAATATGGCACTTTCCTGCAGTTTTTTTGGTCACAAATTCTAATTATTAGTTTGAAATATTGGGTAAAAAACGAAATGTAGGACATGGATTGTGGATAACGTCCACACAGGCTTTATCATGGGGTTTATTTCCCAACATATTAAAGCCAGCAAATCAACTGTGTGTTAAAAGGTGTTCTCTGTGGAGGGCGTGTTAACTTATTCACACCTAGAATAACAACAGCAGTAACGTGTCACGACCTGGGGTGCCCAGACTTTGATATATGTCTCAAGTTGTAGGTCATTCTGGATCATTCCGGGACGTTTGGACCAAAATACATCAAATCCAATAGGACGGCAATGAGTACTAATGGTTACCCAAACCCTTTGGCATGTTGGGTCAACATGGTGGGTCAACACCATCCTGAGAGACGGACTTCTGTACATGTAGCTCGGTAAATATCCTGGTGACCCGGTGACCTTCCTTCCCAACAGCACTGTTGCGTATGTGGGTCTATGGGGTCCTCGGCAGGCCTAGTTGCAGACTGCCCTTCCCCCTGCCCACCCAAACCTGGTTTGGGGGTTGTATTTTTCCCCAGCTGGTCCTCACTGTGAGGTGCTTCCATATTTCCAAAAAAAAGAAAAAGAGAGATCATGGAAAACCTACGTTCCTGGTTCATAAGCAATGAGGCAGGAACGTTTTGGGAAGACTCCTGTACAAGGTTCACTCTAGGCCGTATGGGGACAGTGAGTCACTTCATTGTCCGTTGACTGTTACGGTGATGACTCTGGTCATTGGGTCCTTAGCAGGCCCTCCCTCAGGGGGTCTCAGGTTGCCAAACGTTTAGGATACGAACACTTGAGCCATTTAGGGACGCACAAACGAGCCGATTCCGCCTGTCAACTCCCAGAGAGACGTGACTGACAGCGAAAGACACTGGCCCTGGCGTGGACAAGCGCTTCGGAGGCCTGTGTTAAATGAGGTAATGGTCCCGGGTCCTCCAGGGTGACGGATGAGCTGAAAGGTGGGCCGGTTCAGCGCCGGTGTGCTAGCTCCCTGGCGATGATGGAACGGGAAGAAAGCTCTTTCTCTTCGGATCGCATCTTCACCTCAACCGAAACCAGCAGCCGGGCTCTACGAGCACACACGCCAGCACAGGCGTCTTCTGAGGTCCGTCCTTTTAGGCACATTCCCGAGAGGAAGACTCGGGCCAGATTGGGTGGAGGCCTTCCCTGGCACAATTCCGAGGAGAATTCCCTGTAGACTGGGATTGTATCCACCACTGGTAGACCCGTATGACCGTACGCTTCCATACACCTGCAGATTCAGCTACTTCCTTCACACTATGGTCTTTGGCCACGCCCACATGCAGTCCCTCCTTTTAGCCAATCATTAACATCTGCTCTGGAGCCATTTTCTGGGCATTGGGTCCTTAGCAGGCCCTCCCTCAGGGGGTCTCAGGTTGCCAAACGTTTAGGATACAAACACTTGAGCCACCTCTTCCCAATCTATGGATCCCGCCACTCACACCCCGCAGGTATTCATAGCTCCATCATCCTCGTGCAGCGCCATCTGCAGGAGACGGGAGGTACTACCAACCTGAACTCACGAGGTGGCTCATCTGTTTGTCAGGGGAGCTTATGAAGTTGCACTCTTTAGACTAAAGTGATGGAGTCATTGTTTCTTAAAACGAACTGTGCCAATGTGGTTGGTGGCGAGTGCCAACGTGAGAGTTCCAAACACCCTCTGGAAGCGACATCAGCTCAAGAACTGAGCTTCATGAAATAGGTTTCCAGGCCTGAGCAGCTGCGCACCAGCCTATGGTCACTATGCGCAATGCCAAGCATTGGTTGGAGATGGGTCAAGCTCCACCACTGGACTCTGGAGAAGCGGGATGGGTGATGTTGATGCTGCGGCACACAAAGACATTCTACCCAGGAATACATAGGGGAGGAACCCTGTCCTGTTTGAAGAGTTGAGGAACTCCACTGGCCTGCACGGAACCCTGACCTCAACCCTACGGAACACCATTGGGGATTGAGTTGGAATGTCGAGCCAGGCCTTCCTTATCTAAGCATTGGCTCATTCATACAGACTCACTCCAAACACCGTCCCACAAGAGTGTGTGCATGGGGTGGGGGCCGAATGGGATGTCCAACAAAAACACAAGCGTGTGATGGTCTGGTGTCCACATACTTTTGGCCACACTATGTGTCTCTCATTACCTCCGAATGGGCCTGAATGGAACAACATGTGTCATGACGTCCATCTGTCCACAAGTGCAAGGTGTCACCTTAACGCTGTACTGAGCACAGTTCTTAACCCCTTACACCCTCAACAAGTCCTACAACCCTCAACGTTAAGTTCGCTCGCCCATTCAGAGCATCCTCCTTGACGGAATACCTCTAACTTCCCCCATGGCATTACCGTTCCCGCCCTGCAGTTCATTCCTCCAACGAAGGAGATCTGAGAAGGACAGAGTTCCTTGAAACTGCGCCAGCCTTTAAGGTTGATAAGAGCGCGGCGAGATTACCTCCATTCCAGATTGTCTTTCAAACACCACAGTCTCCTGCGGTAAGTGAAAAAGAAAAGTCTCTTGTCTTGGCATGCCAATAAATCTGACATTTACTCACACGACCTCCGCTCTTCCTTCTCCGGCGTCACACACCAAAAGGCGTACGAGCTGACATTTAAAAAAAAACCCAACCTGGCATGACGTTGTTGCTGGTCGGGAAGTGCCGCACGGCTGAGCCGGAACGGCGTCACGTGCCATTGGGAGATGCTTGGCAGATGTAACGTGCTTTGAAACCTGAACACCTGCACACGTACATGCGGAACTGGGTTACGGCTCCGTGAAGCCCGGTACTGGAGATGCTGAGATCCGGCGGCCCTGCACTTTAGCTTCCAGGGTGGTGCCTGACTTTAGCCTGGTACTGTGTCGTGCTCTACTGGAGCTGCTCCACTGTTTGTCCTGTCTGTAGAAACCAGGGCTCTGACTGCCACTGCTAGCATGCTAGCACCCCACGTATCATGTAATACCACTCTGTTCCTGAAGAGGTGATAGTGAGTCACTGTAGCGTTATAGGAGTGGGATTAGTCCAACATGAGGGGACGAAGAAGTAGCTCCGCTGCCCCGACGGTGCCGCTACCGCTGGGTAGATCTTTTAAAGGCAGGTAGCCAATGAAAGGAGCAGTGAACACAACGATGGCTGAAGCTCTTGGTGAGCAACCACCGCTGCCGCCGCCACTGCTGTCACCGACACCCACTCTTCCACTTTCAGCGGCAAACAGAAGAAGGGATAGAGGTGGGGTCAACACCGGTCCTGCCTCCACCGCTGGAGATGCTCTTGGTGAGAACATGGACAACTAAGGATGCTAGCAACTTGTGCAAACGGCTGTTCATGCTAACTAGGGACACGCTGAGGAGATTTTGGCCTCCGGAGCTTCCGTAGTAATCAACAGTCAATATGGAGAGAATCTCCAGATTAGCCAGTGCTGCAACACCTCGCTCCATCTACCAGGCCTGTTCGTCTTTCCTGGTACTGGGCTGGCAGGTATCAGCGTAGTGGTTGACACAGGTGCTCTAACTTGAGGGACAGGGCCCTAGTTAGTCTTCTGTATGGCCAGGCGCTGTTCGCAGCCACCCTGGGAATACATACGGTACTGCGCTTGATATGCTAGACGTCTACAGCCAGTGCTGGTAGGTAATGAGCCTATATGCACCGTGGTTGTTCTCCCTGGTTAAGGTAACGGGGGGGTCATTGTTCCACCTTTACAGGGGTCAGCTCTTTTCGTGGTTGGCCTTACTACAGGAAAGTCTCTGTATAGTGTTTCTACCTGAATATGCTAAGAATGCTAAGAATGTGCTCTGTTGTGACTAGCTGAAACAGATCTGGGACTCTTCAAGTGGGCTCACACTATAACGGCCATCAATAAAAATCCATGAGCGATGCTTGTCCTACTGTATAAAGGTCGCTCGGCAACCATGCTTTTGGGAAACGAGCCCTTTGCGTGCCTTCTAGCTGGAATACTGATAATATTTTACGGGACAGGTGGCAGCCCTAATGGCGATATCATTCGGAATGAGGACGAAAAAAAATGGACATTAGCAAATTCGAGACGTAGAAATGAGCGAGAGAGAAAAAAGAGAGAAAAAAGAAGAGAAAGAGTGAGAAGATGGATGAGTAGAGCAAGCAAAAGTAGAGCAAGAGCGACAGAAAAAAATCAGCAGCGATTGTAATGTACATGGAGTGCTTACTAGAAACCTCTGACAGAAAGGAGAAGAAGAAGGGAGCTCCACTCCTGCTTCAGATCCGAGAACATCCGCAGGTGGTTCTGTCCATCCTTCCGCTGTGAGGAGACGCCTCAACCCTACAGGGGTCTGAGGAGCAGCTGTTCAAGAAGCTCCTCACTGAGAAAAGGAGAGTCCAGGCGCATCCAACAAAGAAGCTGCTGGTGTTCTAAGAAGGAAAGAAGGAAAGGAAATGACTGAGCTTTGGAGGTGTGGCCACAGATGTGATACATGTGATACCAAATAACACCAACTTCCTATGTAAGTGTAATTAAACATAGACAGTCACTGATCATCAGGGATGGATTTCCCTGCTACTGCATGTTCGGGAATATGAAAGCCTGCACGATAAAATTCTAGTTCTAAGACTTTGGGATGAATCACCCTTTGGTTTGAATGACCTACCAAGAATATTTTGAAACAAAAACAAACATGGTGAACAGATCAATTCTGGAGGAACCAAATAACCAACATAAACCAAAACGAAGCCAGCACAAACCAGCACTAACCAACAAACCAGCACCAGACCAGCACTAACCAACATAAACCAGTACCAGGAAAGCACTTATCAACATGAACCAGCACCAGGCCAGCACTAACCAACATAAACCAGCACCAGGCAAGCACTAATCAACATAAACCAGCACCAGGCCAGCACTAAGCAACATAAACCAGCACCAGGCCAGCACTAATCAACATAAACCAGCACCAGGCCAGCACTAACCAACACTAACCAGCACCAGGCCAGCACTAACCAACATAAACCAGCACCAGGCCAGCACTAATCAACATAAACCAGCACCAGGCCAGCACTAATCAACACTAACCAGCACCAGGCCAGCACTAACCAACATAAACCAGCACCAGGCCAGCACTAACCAACATAAACCAGCACCAGGCCAGCACTAACCAACATGAACCAGCACCAGGCCAGCACTAACCAACATAAACCAGCACCAGGCCTGCACTAATCAACATAAACCAGCACCAGGCTAGCACTAACCAACATAAACCAGCACCAGGCCAGCACTAACCATAAACCAGCACCAGGCCAGCACTAACCAACATGAACCAGCACCAGGCCAGCACTAACCAACATAAACCAGCACCAGGCCAGCACTAATCAACATAAACCAGCACCAGGCCAGCACTAACCAACATAAACCAGCACCAGGCCAGCACTAACCAACATAAACCAGCACCAGGCCAGCACTAACCAACATAAACCAGCACCAGGCCAGCACTAACCAACATAAACCAGCACCAGGCCAGCACTAACCAACATAAACCAGTACCAGGCCAGCACTAACCAACACTAACCAGCACCAGGCCAGCACTAATCAACATAAACCAGCACCAGGCCAGCACTAACCAACATAAACCAGCACCAGGCCAGCACTAACCAACATAAACCAGCACCAGGCTAGCACTAACCAACATAAACCAGTACCAGGCTAGCACAAACCAACATAAACCAGTACCAGGCCAGCACTAACCAACACTAACCAGCACCAGGCCAGCACTAACCAACATAAACCATCACCAGGCCAGCACTAACCAACACTAACCAGCACCAGGCCAGCACTAACCAACATAAACCAGCACCAGGCCAGCACTAACCAACACTAACCAGCACCAGGCCAGCACTAACCAACATAAACCAGCACCAGGCCAGCACTAACCAACATAAACCAGCACCAGGCCAGCACTAACCAACACTAACCAGCACCAGGCAAGCATTAACCAACATAAACCAGCACCAGGCCAGCACTAACCAACATAAACCATCACCAGGCCAGCACTAATCAACATAAACCAGCACCAGACCAGCAGTAACCAACATAAACCAGCACCAGGCCAGCACTAACCAACACTAACCAGCACCAGGCAAGCACTAACCAACACTAACAAGCACCAGGCCAGCACTAATCAACATAAACCAGCACCAGGCCAGCACTAATCAACATAGACCAGCACCAGGCCAGCACTAACCAGCACCAGGCTAGCACTAATCAACATAAACCAGCACCAGGCCAGCACTAACCAACATGAACCAGCACCAGACCAGCACTAACCAACACTAACAAGCACCAGGCCAGCACTAACCAACATAAACCAGCACCAGACCAGCACTAACCAACACTAACAAGCACCAGGCCAGCACTAACCAACATAAACCAGCACCAGGCCAGCACTAACCAACACTAACCAGCACCAGGCTAGCACAAACCAACATAAACCACCACCAGGCTAGCACTAACCATCCTAAAACAGCACCAGGCCAGCACTAACCAACACAAACCAGCACCAGGCCAGCACTAACCAACACAAACCAGCACCAGGCTAGCACTAACCAGCCTAAAACAGCACCAGGCCAGCACTAACCAACACTAACCAGCACCAGGCCAGCACAAACCAATATAAACAAGCACCATGCCAGCACTAACCAGCCTAAAATAGAGCCAGGCCAGCACTAACCAGCCTAAAATAGAGCCAGGCCAGCACTAACCAACACTAACCAGCACCAGGCTAGCACAAACCAACATAAACCACCACCAGGCTAGCACTAACCAGCCTAAACCAGCACCAGGCAAGCACTAACCAACACAAACCAGCACCAGGCTAGCACAAACCAACATAAACCACCACCAGGCTAGCACTAACCAGCCTAAACCAGCACCAGGCAAGCACTAACCAACACAAACCAGCACCAGGCTAGCACAAACCAACATAAACCACCACCAGGCCAGCACAAACCAACATAAACCAGCACCAGGCCAGCACTAACCAACACTAACCAGCACCAGGCCAGCACTAACCAACATAAACCAGCACCAGGCCAGCACTAACCAACATAAACCAGCACCAGGCCAGCACTAACCAACACTAACCAGCACCAGGCCAGCACTAACCAACACTAACCAGCACCAGGCCAGCACTAACCAACACTAACCAGCACCAGGCCAGCACTAACCAACATAAACCACCACCAGGCCAGCACTAACCAGCCTAAACCAGCACCAGGCCAGCATAAGCCAGCCTACAGCTGGTGATTCTACAGGTGTGCCAGATCGTTGCAGTATCTCGCGTGTCCAGACTTCTGATTGGAGCGGCCAATAAAAGAAGACCTTAAACAGTGCACACCCTTCAGCCTCATCACCAGACAGGACCATTAACGTCCTCAGACACCTTAATTATCTGGAGCCCGTGTTCTTCACGCAGACCTGAGCAGGCAGAGACTCACGGCCCTCACTCTGAGTGTGCAGATTGGAGGGGACGGGGGGTTCACAGGCGAGTCCCTGGACGCCTCAGTGAGTATGCGTGCTACAGTTGTCCAGAGGGAGTTGGTGCGTGGGAATGAAGGAGGACTAGCAAAGTGGGAGAGAGATAAAGGGGAGTAGTGATGAGGTGGGTGTCCCGAGGGGTCCGACGACTCCTCCTGAGCGGCACACGCACATTGATACCATGAGATGTGACACCAGAGGAAACGTCTCTGAGACATTCCTGAAGAGGAGTGAGCGCTGTGTAGGGCAGCACCGGTCAGCTCTGTGACCCACCATAGGGGTTATGTACGTTCTCTCACTGGCCACTTTATCAGAAACACCTACCTACTACTTCCACTCACTGGCCACTTTATTGGAAACACCTACCTTGTACTTCCACTCACTGGCCACTTTATTAGAAACACCTACCTTCTACTTCCACTCACTGGCCACTTTATTAGAAACACCTGCCTTCTACCTCCACTCACTGGCCACTTTATTAGAAACACCAACATGGTACTTCCACTCACTGGCCACTTTATTAGAAACACTACGTGGTACCTCCCCTAACTGGCCACTTTATTAGAAACACCCACCTTGCGCTTCCACTCACTGGCCACTTTATTAGAAACACCTACGTGGTACCTCCCCTAACTGGCCAATTTTTTTTACCTCCAGGGTGCTCGGTCGGAAGGCCCTCATTTGGGATAGCTTCCTTTCCAGACCACTGGGATGTGCTATCCCACGCCTGACACAACCGTAACCCCGGCATAGCATAAGACACAGGGAACATAGCACTTGCTGCCAATAGGGGTCGCTACAGTGTGAAAGGTCAGTATGACCTTCGTGCTTTCTGGGTCATTTATTGATGATGACATTCAGGATTCTGCCTGTGGATCCACCAAAACCTGGATCACCCCATTTGGTACAGTCCTAGAATCACCCATGGCGACAGAGCAGGCCTGTACACACAGCAACGGCATCACCGCGTTCAACCCTTACCAACACGTATCCCCCTTCATTAGCATCTCCTCACCTAAAACGACAACATGCGTCCATCAGTCATGCCGCTGATGTCCCCACTGCGGGCCTCAGAACGTCATTAGCTGTTGTTTGGGCCGCACCCCCATCATATAGCGGGACCGTCAGCTGGCTAAACCTGGAGGGACACATTACAGCCCATAATCATCCTAATAATCATAATAAAGATAATGATAACAGCCCAAACATAAAGAAGCCCATTCAGAGCGTCCCCCCGCGTCACTGAGCAGACACGCTAATCAGCGGTTACAGCCAAACTCCACTGAGGGGCTCATAATGCAGGGATCTCATTATTTATTATTATAACCATTATTATTATTATTACTCATCTCAGGGACGACTAAACAAACAAACTGCATGATGGGTAATAGGCAGACCATTGTATGAGTGCTCTTAAGAGATGACGTGAGACGGAGTCGATTTCACTCAACACAAGCAAACACTGTGTTCGCAAGTGAGCTCTGTGTGGACTGAGTTTAGCATTACAAACTTTAACTACACACCGCACACACACCGCACACACACCACACACACTTTCATCTCAAACTAGCTTTAGACCCTGCTGTGCTAATCCAGCACCATCCAGGGGCCGATCATCCAACTAGCCACTAGGGGCTGATCATCCAGCTAGCCACTAAGGGCTAATCTTCTAGCTAGCGACTAGGGGCTGATTATCTAGCTAGTCACTAAGGGCCGATCATCCAGCTAGCCACTAGGGGCTGATCATCTAGCTAGCCACTGAGGGCTGATCATCTAGCTAGCCACTAGGGGCTGATCATCTAGCTAGCCACTAGGGGCTGATCATCTAGCTAGCCACTAGGGGCTGATTATCTAGCTAGCCACTAGGGGCTGATCATCTAGCTAGCCACTAGGGGCTGATCATCTAGCTAGCCACTAGGGGCTGATTATCTAGCTAGCCACTAGGGGCTGATCATCTAGCTAGCCACTAGGGGCTGATCTTCCAGCTAGTCACTAAGGGCTGATCATAAAGCTAGCGACTAGGGGCTGATTATCTAGCTAGCGACTAGGGGCTGATTATCTAGCTAGCCACTAGGGGCTGATCATCCAGCTAGCCACTAAGGGCTGATCATCTAGCTAGCCACTAGGGGCTGATCTTCCAGCTAGTCACTAAGGGCTGATCATAAAGCTAGCCACTAGGGGCTGATTATCTAGCTAGCGACTAGGGGCTGATCATCTAGCTAGTCACTAAGGGCTGATCATAAAGCTAGCCACTAGGGGCTGATCATCTAGCTAGCCACTAGGGGCTGATCTTCTAGCTAGCCACTAGGGGCTGATTATCTAGCTAGCCACTAGGGGCTGATCATCCAGCTAGCCACTAGGGGCTGATCATCCAGCTAGCCACTAGGGGCTGATCATCTAGCTAGCCACTAGGGGCTGATCTTCCAGCTAGTCACTAAGGGCTGATCATAAAGCTAGTGACTAGGGGCTGATTATCCTAGGGTCTGATTATCTAGCTAGCGACTAGGGGCTGATCTAGGGGCCCATCATTTAGCTAGCCACTAGGGGCCCATCATTTAGCTAGCCACTAGGGGCTGATTATCTAGCTAGCCACTAGGGGCTGATCATCCAGCTAGCCACTAGGGGCTGATCTTCTAGCTAGCCACTAGGGGCTGATTATCTAGCTAGCCACTAGGGGCTGATTATCTAGCTAGCCACTAGGGGCTGATTATCTAGCTAGCCACTAGGGGCTGATTATCTAGCTAGCCACTAGGGGCTGATCAGCTAGCTAGTCCATGAAAAGCCTATAGGCGAGTTATTACATCTCATTCAGTTTAGGGGATGACTGAACTTTTTCCCAAACCCAGATGTCCCATAATGCTTTGCATGTGTATAATGTACTGGGTGTTATTGTACCAGGGGCGGCATATCCTAAAGAGAGAGAGAGGGAGGGAGAGAGGCGATAGAGCTAAAGACAGAACGAGAAGTCCGGGCGTCACTGAATTAAAGCCTGGTGAGATCCATCATCGCCTGAACAGTGGCTGGGGTAGCCATGTGGGTGGACATGTGGGTGGACAAAGATGGGACAAGTGTGACAGGCGGTATGAAAACTCCTGCACCCAAGACAGCCTGGATCGCAGAGATGCCAGAGGACAGGCTTTGTACACTAAAGGGCAAACATCAGAGAAGTATGAATTTATGACTTTGCCTTATTGATAGAACGGTTGATGGGCTCTGCAAAGATTAGGTCCAACCCAAATCCAAACGCCCCCCGATTCAGGAAGCAGGACTGCCGTGATATGTAGCGTGTGCAGTGGCCGAGTTCCAAACTGCCTCAACATAAGAACTGTGCATCAGGAGCTTCATGACATGGGTTCCTTGACCGAGCATCACTGGGTGTCGGCTGGAGTGGAGTAAAGCGCTGGACCACTGGAGCAGTAAACACATGTTGGGTGGAGGAGGGATAATGTTCTGGGGCTGCTTTTTTAATGGCTGGGAATCCTGAGTTCCCCAGGCCTTGACCTCAGCCCAACTGTGAGCCAGGCCTTCTCGTTCAACATTGGCGTCTGACCTCACAGATGCTCTTTCAGCTGAATGGACACTGGTGGGGGTCTGGTCCCATAGGAGTGGAGACTGTTATAGCTGCCATGATCAATGTCCTCAATGCACTTTGGGAACAGGATGTCCTGCAAATTCAGCCTGTGGGTCACGGAATCTCACCTAATAGCATGTGACACCTCCATGAGCACCAATAACAGCTGGACTGGGCCTGGACTGGACAGGTGTCTGGATGTAGGTCACATCAGTGTTCAGAAACTCCAGAGAATTCCACAGTTGGTCCAGATTTGGTGGATGCTTTCCCTGGCACAATTCCGAGGAGAATTCCCTGTAGACTGGGATTTTAGCCACCACTGGTAGACCTGTATGATGGTGTGCTTCCATACACCAGCAGATTCAGCTACTTCCTTCACACTATGGTCTTTGGCCACGCCCAAATGCTCAGTCACTCCATTTAGCCAATCATTAACATCTGCTCTGGAGCGTTTACCACACATGGAACGAGACATTCCCTGCACTGTAGCACCTCCTCCCAATCTATGGATCCCATCACTCACAGCGTGCAGCGCCATCTACAGGCCTGCGCTTGACCTGCGATTCCAGAAAGGGCTCTTCAGCAAACAGCTACTTGTGGTTCCCCCACAGTCGTTTCACAGTGGACACAAATTGACCCCTGATTGACACCGCAAGGATTCCCACTTGCGTTCCCGTCATGCTTGCTGGGTACTTCAGTGGGCACGCACCCTGTTAGTGGGCACGCCACTGTGAATGCTGGTTCTACGAGGAAACCAACATCTGCCTTTAGGAGCTTCCTGAGGAGCTTTCCGAGCAGCAGATCTCCGGACGTGAACTTAAAAGGTGCCAGAAGAGCCTTGTGTCTCCACAATGCCTCGGGCCTTCAACCAATCAGGGCCCGGCTGACACAGCGAGTGATATGTAGGACAGCCGTGAGTGGCTGATGTGATTAAATCTGAATCCTGGGGGTCATCAGAAGGTGTCTGCATAAGTGTGTTTGCGGAGGGAACAGAGACTACAAGGGACACCAGTGACCGTACCGTCCCAGCAACGATCATCTCTCATGGGCTTGGGGGCAAGGACATCTTCCCCTGTGGGAACTCTCTCGGAGCCTTTGTTTGTTGATCCTCAGAGGGCGGCAGAGCAGCCAAGGCTAAAGCTTGCCATGGCAGTAGGGGGCTGGTACGTATCTGTAACTGGGTAACCAGGGGTCTTTCCAATGGGTGATTAGGCAAACGAATCAGGAAGTGGGTTTGTTCAAATGGGACACGGTGCCTAAGCTGGAGGTAAAGTCAAGGCGAAGGTCGTTTCTTGCTATAAGCAGCCTAAGACTTCATGTGTCAATCATCTGGGACCTCCCAGCCACCAGGGGGCCTCCTTCTAGTCTAAAAAGAATAAAGAGTGCACCTTTAAAAGTCCCCTGGTGGCTGTCCAGGGTGTTTCTTGCTTGCCTGTCCAGTGATCCCTAAGACACGATCCAGCATCTCCAGTGACCAAGAAGGACGAGCAGTTTACCAGACGACTGAATGAACTTGGGAAGACAGGCAGTAGAGCAAGCCCAGAATTCCAGGATGAAATGAACACCAACCACTGGGATTGAGGCTCCTTATCCATATTGGCTACACCTAGAGATCACTGAAATTCCATAGGGAATTCCCGTCATCCTTTGAAACTAACTTCACTCAAAGAGCATTGGTGAGGTCAGGCACTGACGTTGCACGAGAAGGTCTGGCTCGCTATCTATGGCGTCCAGGAGGCTTGAGGTCAGGAATCTGTCCAGTCCACTGGAGTTCCTCCACCCGTAACTCATCAAACCACGACTTTACGGAGCTGGCTTTGTCTACAGTGAGCCGGAACCGGAAAAGGGTACTCCCCAAACTGCTACAACTAATTTGGAAGTATGTAGGTTGGGTAAAATCACACGTGTGATATAGCACCTGGTAGCCCTGCTCTTCATGGATGAACTGCTGTTGGAGGTTAACGCCTTGACTTCACCAGGACAGGCGTAGCAAGGGAGAAGTTCCATACACTGGCTTGTGGCAGAGGCTTCATCCTGAGACAGTACCAGATGTAAAGACCCCACGTTCTTCAGTATGACCCACTCTGCTGGCAATGTTCATGGATGGATGATGGATGGAGGTGAAACATCTCAACTCAACAGGTCTGACATCATGAGACATGCGGATGATTCAAGTTCCATGCTTGGACTCCGAAAGCCATGCCAGCAGTTCAAGAGGGCTCACATCGTAGGGCTCCAGGAAGCGGGGTGGTCATATTGATGTACTGCATGCCATACCGGTGGGCAGATACCACCATAACACGTTGCCGGCACTGGATGTAGAAGGCACCCACCAGGAGCATGAAGGATCTAGGAGATCTACTTGAACCATAGAGAGGGCGGAGTGCACGGAATGACCCAACAACCACTAGTGCAGACATACAGCGAGCGGTGATGCCCACCATGAGGCTGGTTAGTGCCAGCGGGGCTACATGCACGCAGACCGTTACCACGACCGTCCTGAACACCACGTCACCGTCACCAACTGTGGTGTGGTACCAGACTGTCATGGAGGGACTCAGAATGGCAGCGGGTCATCTTCAGTGACGAGTCCCGCTTTAGTCTTGGTGGAGACGCCCAACGAATCCGTGTGTGGAGGCACCGTGGTCGGCACCAAGATGAACGGTTTGTTGTCACACGTCCAGAAGGCCTGGTGTCCCTCCACCTCCACCCCTACCGCACCATCTGCAGGAACTGTGTGAGGATATTCAAGCTGCATGGGATGGATTATCACAGGACTCCATTAGGAACCTCTACAGCTCCATACCGAGACGTCTGGCGTGTTGGGTTAGCGAACACGGCGGCCCGACTCCATACCGAGAGACACTGTATCGTTCCTGGTGGCCTTTATCTTATGTATGCGTATGCCACTGTCAGTGATGTGACCCCTGAAGCCTCTAAGGGTCATTCGTGTCCGGCGTGTGCTTCGTGAACGTTCTGTCCTGTCGCTGATTCAGTGCCTCCAGCTAGGCCCGGTCCACTTCCAAACACTCAGACCTCCACAAAGATGAGGATGATCAGTGTGGACAAAGGCAAACACAGCCAGGTTCAACGGTGGGTCAGAAAACAGACCGGACCGCCCCACCTGCGACGTGGAGCACAACACACAGCATGTTCCCAAGCCTGGATACTGTTACTTGTGTATGGAAAAATCTCTTCTGGAATTCCCATCCTAAATGAGTCCCAGAATGGGAATTCCAATCTCCAACTGTTGATCTTTAATAAGGACGTGCATCTCAGCGTAGTGGTCCTGCATTCAGCCTGGCGCTAACAATAGCCCAGTGTTTTATTGGGGTCTTGAAATAGCTGGCGGTCAGCGAGTGACCAGGCCTTCCTATTCTCAGAAAGGCCAGACTGGCATTGAGACCATGCAGGAGAGAGTGCGTGCGCTGCGGGAACTGGAATAACTCCGCCTTCTACACTGTGGGACGCTTCTGACTCCGGGACCGTGAGCCTGTCTGGCTGTCTGTGTCCGAGAGCTACACACACTCAGCCATGTGAGGACAGCTCCTGGCCCCGGATCACCCTGCAACAAGGTACGCTGTGGTCACGCGGTGCCTGACCACTCCGCAGCACAAACCAGCATCACAGCTGACCAGGGGAACAGGGGATTCAGCCACCCCCTGTACTTCCACTCACTGGCCACTTTATTAGAAACACCCCCCTTCTACTTCCACTCACTCGCCACTTTATTAGAAACACCCCCCTTCTACTTCCACTAACTGGCCACTTTATTGGAAACACCCAGCTTGTATTCCCACTCACTGGCCACTTTATTAGAAACACCCACCTTGTACTTCCACTCACTGGCCACTTTATTAGAAACACCCACCTTGTACTTCCACTCACTGGCCACTTTATTGGAAACACCCAGCTTGTACTCCCACTCACTGGCCACTTTATTAGAAACACCCACCTTCAGCTTCCACTCACCGGCCACTTTATTAGAAACACCCACCCTGTACTTCCACTCACTGGCCACTTTATTAGAAACACCCCCCCTGTACTTCCACTCACTGGCCACTTTATTAGAAACACCCCCCTTGTACGTCCACTCACTGGCCACTTTATTAGAAACACCCACCTTGTGCTTCCACTCACTGGCCACTTTATTAGAAACACCCCCTTGTACTTCCACTCACTGGCCACTTTATTAGAAACACCCACCCTGTGCTTCCACTCACTGGCCACTTTATTAGAAACACCCACCTTGTACTTCCACTCACTGGCCACTTTATTAGAAACACCCCCCTTGTACTTCCACTCACTGGCCACTTTATTAGAAACACCCACCTTGTGCTTCCACTCACTGGCCACTTTATTAGAAACACCCACCTTGTACTTCCACTCACTGGCCACTTTATTAGAAACACCCCCCTTGTACGGTCACTCCCTGGCCACTTTATTAGAAACACCAACCCAGTAACTCCTGCTCACTGGCCACTTTATTAGAAACACCCACCCTGTACTTCCACTCACTGGCCACTTTATTAGAAACACCAACCCTACACCTCCACGCACTGGCCACTTTATTAGAAACACCGACCATGCACTTCCGCTCACTGGCCACTTTATTAGAAACACCTGCCTTGCACTCCCACTCACTGGCCACTTTATTAGAAACACCCACCTTGTACTCCCACTCACTGGCCACTTTATTAGAAACACCCACCATGCACTCCCACTAACTGGCCACTTAATTAGAAACACCCACCTTGTACTTTCACTCACTGGCCACTTTATTAGAAACGCCTACTTTGAGCTTTCACTAACTGGCCACTTTATTAGAAACACCTACCTTGTACTTTCACTAACTGGCCACTTTATTAGAAACGCCTACTTTGAGCTTTTACTAACTGGCCACTTTATTAGAAACACCAACCCTACACCTCCACTCACTGGCCACTTTATTAGAAACACCCTCCTTGCACTTCTGCTCACTGGCCACTTTATTAGAAACACCCACCTTGCACTTCCACTCACTGGCCACTTTATTAGAAACACCGGCCCAATGCTTCCACTCACTGGCCACTTTATTAGAAACACCGGCCTAATGCTTCCACTCACTGGCCACTTTATTAGAAACACCGACCATGCACTTCCACTCACTGGCCACTTTATTAGAAACACTCACCCCTGTACTTCCACTCACTGGCCACTTTATTAGAAACACCCACCTTGTACTACCACTCATTGGCCACTTTATTAGAAACACCTAATGACATTACCTGTGCTCTGATGACACATCGAGGACGAGTGATCTAGCAGGACAGAGCGAGCGGGGGTACCACAGTGCTTCCAATGTCAAAGCGCTAGCTTGCAATTAGCCCACCGTGTGAGATAACGGAGGTAAGGGGGGAGGGGAAAGGATCAGAGAGATGAGGGAAACTTAGCCCTAATCTTCTTTGTCTTTCTCGTCGTTCCTTCACTCAGAAGACACAACCAAAGTCACCCCGGGGTCTCGGCGCTAAGACCCGACCCATCCCTAATCTGACAGTCAGTGATAGAATATGTATTAAACCATTTACATATGACTTAGAAGGATACGGCTGGGGAAATGAGCGCGGGAGAAGGTGGGAGGATTGGAAATGAATACAGATCTGTCTCACACGTACCTCTGCGCACACGCGCGGTAGGGAAGCACGGCGGGAAGGCTTGTTCCACCGTCAGCCGAGATTTCTCCGTTGGCAAAATGAGCAGAGCACCTTGAGCTGACAGGGACGTGGATAAAGATCAGACGTGCATTCAGTTGGCAGAGATAACGCTCATGTCACTCACAATCATCTGGGCTGGTCTCCAGCTGCTGCATGCTTGACTGTGGCTACTTCGGACTCAACGGGAATTCCACTAATTTTCCCAGTTTCCGGAACATTTCTGCGATAGGTTCATCAGCGAAGGTTGGTTCCTTTACACTAGTGGATCTAATGGAAGCCTAAAGCACAGCCCTGGAGAATTTAACATCTGTATGTTTCTCAAGACTGGTTTCACATGAAGCTGCTCCATTAGCAACTCCCCTATTCAGATAATCCTTTATTCGTCCCACAGTGGGGGAAATCACACCCACGCCTCCAGGTGTAGTCTCGCAGATTGGGAAAGCTTGTTAACTCGCCAACCATAAACAGTAACAACATAATTCTTCTAGTTTATTAAATACTCCTGAGTGTGCACACTTATGGTATAGACTGTATGGCAGTGTTTGCATGCTAACCCTACGTTTGCGCTAGCAGGCTGGCAGAGCACAGGGTGTCCAGTCATTTCCTATGGGAGTACATGGTTTGTAGCAGTGACAAGTGGCAGATAACTGGTCAATAAAGCGAGAGACAAATGAAAGCATGTGCTTTCAATACTAGCTTGTATTACTGGACCTTTTACACGGCTAGCTAGCTAGCCTTCCTACACCTTGTACATGACCAGCTAGCTAATCTTCCTACACATTGTACACGGCCAGCTAGCTAACCTTCCTACACCTTGTACATGGCCAGCTAGCTAACCTTCCTACACCTTGTACACACCCAGCTAGCTAACCTTCCTACACCTTGTACACGCCCAGCTAGCTAACCTTCCTACACCTTGTACACGCCCAGCTAGCTAGCCTTCCTACACCTTGTACACACCCAGCTAGCTAACCTTCCTACACATTGTACACACCCAGCTAGCTAACCTTCCTACACATTGTACACGGCCAGCTAGCTAACCTTCCTACAAATTGTACATGACCAGCTAGCTAGCTTTCCTGGACCTTGTACACACCCAGCTAGCTAACCTTCCTACACCTTGTACTCACCCAGCTAGCTAGCTTTCCTACACCTTGTACACGCCCAGCTAGCTAACCTTCCTACACCTTGTACACACCCAGCTAGCTAACCTTCCTACACCTTGTACACACCCAGCTAGCTAACCTTCCTACACCTTGTACACACCCAGCTAGCTAACCTTCCTACACCTTGTACACAGCCAGCTAGCTAGCTTTCCTGGACCTTGTACACATCCAGCTAGCTAACCTTCCTACACATTGTACACGGCCAGCTAGCTAACCTTCCTACACCTTGTACATGGCCAGCTAGCTAACCTTCCTACACCTTGTACACACCCAGCTAGCTAACCTTCCTACACCTTGTACACACCCAGCTAGCTAACCTTCCTACACCTTGTACACAGCCAGCTAGCTAGCTTTCCTGGACCTTGTTCACGGCCAGCTGGCTAGCTTTCCTGGACCTTGTTCACGGCCAGCTAGCTAGCTTTCCTACACCTTGTACACACCCAGCTAGCTAACCTTCCTACACATTGTACACACCCAGCTAGCTAACCTTCCTACACCTTGTACACACCCAGCTAGCTAGCCTTCCTACACCTTGTACACACCCAGCTAGCTAGCTACACCTTGTCCTACTAACCTTGTACACCTTGTACACACCCAGCCAGCTAGCCTTCCTACACCTTGTACACACCCAGCTAGCTAACTTTCCTACACCTTGTACACACCCAGCTAGCTAACCTTCCTACACCTTGTACACACCCAGCTAGCTAACCTTCCTACACCTTGTACACACCCAGCTAGCTAGCCTTCCTACACCTTGTACACGCCCAGCTAGCTAACCTTCCTACACCTTGTACACGCCCAGCTAGCTAACCTTCCTACACCTTGTACACACCCAGCTAGCTAACCTTCCTACACCTTGTACACACCCAGCTAGCTAACCTTCCTACACCTTGTACACACCCAGCTAGCTAACCTTCCTACACCTTGTACACACCCAGCTAGCTAACCTTCCTACACCTTGTACACACCCAGCTAGCTAACCTTCCTACACCTTGTACACACCCAGCTAGCTAGCCTTCCTACCCCTTGTACTTGTACACACCCAGCCAGCTAACCTTCCTACACCTTTTACACTCCCAGCTAGCTATCCTTCCTACACCTTGTACTACGCCAGCTAGATATCTTTCCTCCACCTTGTACACACCCAGCTAGCTAACCTTCCTACACCTTGTACACACCCAGCTAGCTAACCTTCCTACACCTTGTACACACCCAGCTAGCTAACCTTCCTACACCTTGTACACACCCAGCTAGCTAACCTTCCTACACCTTGTACACACCCAGCTAGCTAACCTTCCTACACATTGTACACGGCCAGCTAGCTAACCTTCCTACACCTTGTACACACCCAGCTAGCTAACCTTCCTACACCTTGTACACACCCAGCTAGCTAGCCTTCCTACACCTTGTACACACCCAGCTAGCTAGCCTTCCTACACCTTGTACAAGACCAGCTAGCTAGCTTTCCTACCCTTTGTACACGGCCAGCTACCTTCCTACACTTGTGTCACGGCCAGCTAGCCTTCCTACACCTTGTACACACCCAGCTAGCTAACCTTCCTACACCTTGTACACACCCAGCTAGCTAGCTTTCCTACACCTTGTACACACCCAGCTAGCTAACCTTCCTACACCTTGTACACACCCAGCTAGCTAACCTTCCTACACCTTGTACACACCCAGCTAGCTAACCTTCCTACACCTTGTACACACCCAGCTAGCTAACCTTCCTACACCTTGTACACACCCAGCTAGCTAACCTTCCTACACATTGTACTTGGCCAGCTAGCTAACCTTCCTACACATTGTACTTGGCCAGCTAGCTAGCTTTCCTGGACCTTGTACACACACAGCTAGCTAACCTTCCTACACCTTGTACGCACCCAGCTAGCTAACCTTCCTACACCTTGTACACACCCAGCTAGCTAACCTTCCTACACCTTGTACACACCCAGCTAGCTAACCTTCCTACACCTTGTACACACCCAGCTAGCTAACCTTCCTACACCTTGTACACACCCAGCTAGCTAACCTTCCTACACCTTGTA
>JAMWET010000971.1:30000-60846 GCA_024036415.1 Prochilodus magdalenae
ACTCTGTGGGGACAGTTTGAGGACGGCCCCTTCCTGTTCCAGCATGACTGCACACCAGTGCACAGAGCCAGCTCCATAAAGACATGGATGAGCGTCTGGCCTTCACAGAGTCCTGACCTCCACCCGAGCGGAGACTGCGAGCCAGGCCTTCTCGTCCGACATCAGCGCAGCATGGCCAAAAATTCCCATAAGCACATTCCTAAGCCTTGTGGAAAGTCACAGTGAGGCTAGTGGTGACCACTGGTGCCGTCTGCCTCTCTGCAGCCCTCCGTAGCCCCACTAACCCGGTCCTGTAATAGTCAGGACCCCCACAGGACCTGTGTTGTGCTGGTACCAGTGAGTCTGTGAGTGCTGCTGTGCAAGTTAGGACCCCAGCAGTGCTGAGCATGCTCCACACCTGCTCTGTGGTGGTCCTGGAATAACCCGTTATGGCACATCTCTATTTTATGCTTCATATGTTTTCCCCAACAAGCCGCCTGGAGGACGGGGGCACCGGTGGTCCGGAGGGTGGAGGGATTTGTGTGTGTCTAGATTGGGCATATCTATCTGCTGGTATGACTGCGGAGGGCTCGAACATTATCGGAACTGTTGGCAGGCCTTCTCCAAGTGCGTGCAGTGTTCCCGCAGCGATCTCTCTCTCTCTCTCTCTCTCTCTCTCTCTTCCTTTAATATTCCTGCTGCTACATGTCAGCACAAGTGCCTCTTCCCCTCCTCGCTCTGCTGCTGCACTGGCTCCACTCAAACCTGCCTCATGGCTACTGTACTGACTCCCACACAACTCTTACGCTTGCTGTGTGGAGGCTCTCGGAAGGAACACTGCCGGCGCTTTTCCGACCGCTAGCATACGGTCCACCGTGGGCTGAATCCTTTAACGCAGCTCCCTGTAATCCATAAAGCCACGGACAGCTCATTGACCCCTGACAGACCATAACGGAAGTGGAGGGGCAGGTGCTGCTCCCTGGTAACTGACCCCACGCTACAGCGACTAACCTGCTCATGAAGAGTTTGAGGGCATCCAGCCACTGTCAGGGTTTTAATTAAAAGGGGCTTCTGTAGTCTGTGATCGTTTAAGCTGCTTGTAATTTTCAGAATATTTATGATTTTGCATGCAGTTCATACAGAATACCAATATAGAGTCTGATATATGATGTAGGTAGACATAATAAAGTATAGTAGCTCTTTAAGCTAGCTTTTTTCAGGAAGGTTCTGGAAAAAAGTACAGTGCCATTCTTTAGTGTAAACAGATTATTAATATTCTTATTATTATTAATAACAATTTTATTATTATTATTAGTGTACGGTTGTTAAATATCGATGCAGTTTTAGATTGTAAATCATTCTTGTTTACTCTAATATGTGATATAAAGAAATAATGATCATCATCTATAATAAATACATCTATTACTTATAAAAAACTAATGCATCTTTATTTAATCTAAACTAAACTAATCTAATCTAAACTAAACTAAACTAAACTAATCTAATCTAATCTAATCTAATCTAATCTAAACTAATCTAATCTAATCTAAACTAAACTAATCTACTCTAAACTAATCTAATCTAATCTAAACTAAACTAAACCAATCTAATCTAATCTAATCTAATCTAATCTAAACTAATTTAATCTAAACTAATCTAATTCCAATTTATTTTAATCTCATGATTTTACATTGGATTTTATTAGAACTTCATTATTAATTCATTAGAACTTCATTCCAGATGCTAATTTTATAAGAACTATATTATTAATTTAGTAGAAGTTCATTCCAAATGCTAAATTTATTAGATCTTTATTATTACTTTATTAGAACTTCATTCCGGATGCTAATTTTATTAGAACTATATTATTAATTTAGTAGAACTTCATTCCAGATGCTAATTTTATTAGAGCTTTATTATTAATTTATTAGAACTTCATTCCAGATGCTAATTTTATTAGATCTTTATTATTACTTTATTAGAACTTCATTCCAAATGCTAATTGTATTAGAACTTTATTATTAATTAATTATAACTTTATTCCGGATGCTAATTTTATTAGAACTTTATTATTAATTTATTAGAACTTCATTCCAGATGCTAATTTTATTAAAACTTCATTATTAATTTATTAGAACTTCATTAAAGATGCTAATTTTATTAGATCTTTATTATTACTTTATTAGAACTTAATTCCAGATGCAAATTTTATTAGAACTCGATTATTAATTTATTAGAACTTCATTCCAAATGCTAATTTTATTAGAACTTCATTATTAATTTATTAGAACTTCATTCCAGGTGCTAATTTTATTAGATCTTTATTATTACTTTATTAGAACTTCATTCCAAATGCTAATTGTATTAGAACTTTATTATTAATTAATTATAACTTTATTCCGGATGCTAATTTTATTAGAACTTTATTATTAATTTATTAGAACTTCATTCCAGATGCTAATTTTATTAAAACTTCATTATTAATTCATTAAAACTTCATTCCAGATGCTAATTTTATTACAACTTTATTATTAATTTATTAGAACTTCATTCCAGATGCTAATTTTATTAGAACTATATTATTAATTTATAAGAACTTCATTCCAGATGCTAATTTTATTAGATCTTTATTATTACTTTATTAGAACTTCATTCCAGATGCTAATTTTATTAGAACTTTATTAATAATTAATTAGAACTTTATTCCAGATGCTAATTTTATTAGAACTTTATTATTAATTTATTAGAACTTCATTCCAGATGCTAATTTTATTAAAACTTCATTATTAATTTATTAGAACTTCATTAAAGATGCTAATTTTATTAGATCTTTATTATTACTTTATTAGAACTTCATTCCAGATGCAAATTTTATTAGAACTCGATTATTAATTTATTAAAAACTTCATTCCAAATGCTAATTTTATTAGAACTTCATTATTAATTTATTAGAACTTCATTCCAGGTGCTAATTTTATTAGATCTTTATTATTACTTTATTAGAACTTCATTCCAAATGCTAATTTTATTAGAACTTTATTATTAATTTATTAGAACGTCATTCCAGATGCTAATTTTATTAGAACTTCATTATTAATTTATTAGAACTTCATTCCAGATGCAAATTTTATTAGAACTTTATTATTAATTTATTAGAACATCATTCCAAATGTTAATTTTATTATAACTTCATTCTGAATAAAATTAACAACAGACTGAAGTTGTAATAAATTAATAATGAAGTTGTAATAAAAGTAGAACTGCATTCTGGATGTTAATTTTATTAGAACCGTGTTATTATTTTAATTAGAACTTTATTATATAAATATTATTTCTGCTTTCCTGATCTGTTTACTTTTCCCATCACAGTTTTTACAGTCTGGAATGTTGAAATGTCCTGAATTAAGAACATTAATTATTACTGTATTAGAATCAGTTTATAAATCTATCTGCCACTTTATTGATCTTATATTACTGAAAACATTATTCTGATGATTTTTCCAAACTTTGACCGGCGCTGTTATACAATCTCTTTTGAAGGAAGCCAGCACGGCCTGTGCAAATGGGTTTCATTCGGGGACACTGGATGTCCCTTAGTAACACTGGTGTGTTTCCCAGGCCAGTACTTCGAGCTGATTCTCACAGGCCGTTTTGATGTTTTCCATGGAACATTCTTGAACCTAACTGTGGTTTGTGTGGTGTCCACGTTCCCATCCCAAAGAGACCATAGTATAAAGTCAAGCATCCACTTTTCCAGAGAATCCACAGAAAAAGTCCCCTCCTTAACAAATGTTCCTTTCCTCGGGGCAGTGTCCTTACTACATCCTTCCAATGACTCTTCACCAGAACACAGAAACACCATGGACAACCGACCGAGGCGTCTTAAATCCTGACTGATTTTAATATTTTTTAGGTTAGACCATTGGTTCTCTGCACTAGTCCTAAAGAACCCCCGACCTGCAAGTTTCAGTGTTTCAAATTCTCCCAACGCCCCTACTAGGTTTGGGGGGGTTCTCAAGTCTTTGGAGAATGAGTCCGAGGTGGGCCTTAAGTCTTTGACGAGCTAGTCTGAGGTGAGTCTCAGTTCCCCTGAGTGCGAGTCTGAGTCAGGTCTCAAGGCTCTAGAGTGTGAGTCAACATGAAGTCTTGAATTTCAGAAGAGGGAGTCCAAGTAGAGTCTCGAGTCTCTGGAGTGCGAGTCTAAGTTGAGTTCTAAGTCTCTAAAAACAAGTACGAGTTGAGTCTTTCAGTCTTAAGTCTCTAGAAAGAAAATGCAAGTTGAGTCTTAAGTCTCTGGAGTATACGTCCAAGTTACACTGCAAAGCTCTAGAGTCTCAGATTTCTGGAGAACAAGTCCAAGTTGAGTCTACAATCTCTGACATGAGTCTGAGTTGAGTCTTGAGTCTCTGAAGAGCAAGTCCGAGTTGAGTCTTAAAGTCTCTGGAGTGCAAGTCCTAGTCTCAGAGCTCCGGCACATGGATCCAAGCTGAGTGACACATCACATGAAGGTCGAGTCTGAGTCTCTTTGAAATGTTCAACTAAATGGTGGAAAATGAATATACCAAAAATTGAGAGTTGGAGGGAAGTCTCGTGTCTCCGGGTTGAGAGTTGGAGGGAAGTCCTGTGTCTCCGGGTTGAGAGTTGGAGGGAAGTCTCGTGTCTCCGGGTTGAGAGTTGGAGGAAAGTCCTGTGTCTCCGGGTTGAGAGTTGGAGGGAAGTCTCGTGTCTCTGGGTTGAGAGTTGGAGGGAAGTCTCGTGTCTCCGGGTTGAGAGTTGGAGGGAAGTCTCGTGTCTCTGGGTTGAGAGTTGGAGGGAAGTCTCGTGTCTCCGGGTTGAGAGTTGGAGAAAAGGCCTGTGTCTCCGGGTTGAGAGTTGGAGGGAAGTCTCGTGTCTCTGGGTTGAGAGTTGGAGGGAAGTCTCGTGTCTCCGGGTTGAGAGTTGGAGGAAAGTCTCGTGTGTCCGGGTTGAGAGTTGGAGGGAAGTCTCGTGTCTCCGGGTTGAGAGTTGGAGGGAAGTCTCGTGTCTCTGGGTTGAGAGTTGGAGGGAAGTCTCGTGTCTCCGGGTTGAGAGTTGGAGGGAAGTCTCGTGTCTCTGGGTTGAGAGTTGGAGGGAAGTCTCGTGTCTCCGGGTTGAGAGTTGGAGGGAAGTCTCGTGTCTCCGGGTTGAGAGTTGGAGGGAAGTCTCGTGTCTCCGGGTTGAGAGTTGGAGGGAAGTCTCGTGTCTCTGGGTTGAGAGTTGGAGGGAAGTCTCATGTCTCCGGGTTGAGAGTTGGAGGGAAGTCTCGTGTCTCTGGGTTGAGAGTTGGAGGGGAGTCTCGTGTCTCTGGGTTGAGAGTTGGAGGGAAGTCTCGTGTCTCCGGGTTGAGAGTTGGAGGGAAGTCTCGTGTCTCTGGGTTGAGAGTTGGAGGGAAGTCTCATGTCTCCGGGTTGAGAGTTGGAGGGAAGTCTCATGTCTCCGGGTTGAGAGTTGGAGGGAAGTCTCGTGTCTCCGGGTTGACAGTTGGAGGGAAGTCTTGTGTCTCTGGGTTGAGAGTTGGAGGGAACTCTCGTGTCTCCGGGTTGAGAGTTGGAGGGAAGTCTCGTGTCTCTGGGTTGAGAGTTGGAGGGAAGTCTCTTGTCTCCGGGTTGAGAGTTGGAGGGAAGTCTTGTGTCTCTGGGTTGAGAGTTGGAGGGAAGTCCTGTGTCTCCGAATTGAGAGTTGAAGGCAAGTCTTGCTTCTCTGAGTCGAGTCTTGAATCTTTTGGGTGAGAGTTGTAGGCATGCCTTGTGTCTCTTGCATGAGAGTTGGAGCCAAGTCTCGCATCTCTGGGATCAGAGTTATGGGCTAGTCTTGCGTGTCCGAGGTGAGAGTTGGAGGCAAGTCTGAGTCGAGTGTCTGGAGTGACAATCCAATGTGGGCTCAACACTGAACAACTGGCGGACAAATTTCTAACGACGGAATAAAGAGTCGTTACAAGAGTCAGGGTGTGCTCCCAGCACCTCTTACAGTTTGGGGTAAGGTGTCTTGGGTCAGTTAACACAGTATTAAAGCTAATGCTAATCCGTGATATCGTAAAGACCTTACTAACTTCCGCGACCCTGAGTTAAGGCGACCTTTCACTAATAGCAAACATCTCAAACAGTCATAAACACTTCATAAGACGGCCGTGCCCTTTCATTTCCCCTCCACTTTACCAACACAATAAAAACTCTCCCAGGATGACCCCGTTCTTCCTCAGCCAGGCACTTCACCCTGGACTCAACCAAGCGAACCATGAATGTGTGTTTTCTTTTGGCGTAACCATGACGACCGGGTCAGCCGAGTCAAGGTTGGGAGCGCTAAGGTGCGAGTGACAGAGCTGCCTTTATCATTCCTTTCCTCTTTCTCCGGCTCATCTTTCCTAGCTGCAACCACTCTCGGCTCTCAAGAGAGATTCAAGTGGGCAAAACTGCTTTGTTCAGGGGTCCTTACTTGTGTAGTGGGGTCCCTAACCCTGGCCACATAACCATAAACTGTTACAAGGAGACAGGATGTGGAGACGGGATGCAAATGCAAGTTTTAATGACTAACAAACAAGATGAAACTAAAGCCAAACAGGAAACAAAACACCACGACGACCAAAAGACAAGATACCAAAAACCAACTGACATAGACAAAACAACCAACTGACTGGGAGACAAAACAACCAACATGGAGACACAACCAACAGACAAGGAGACAAAACACTGGCAGGGGAACAAAGGCCAAGCAAGAACAAAGGGCACAACATGGAGTATAAAACAACAAGGGCTAACGAGAGAGGGGCGGAGCCAGAAACAGGTAAAGGAAACAGCTGGTCAGCCAAGACCGGACAATTCGTACGGAAGCTATTAGGCTAATGTAGCTAGTAGGTAATGGAAGCTCATTCAGTATCATTCCAATTAGCCTCAAACGATCTGGGCAGGATTCAAGCTACGCCAACCCTGCGACTATTGTTTCAGCAATGTGTAGATCTGAAGTGTTGGGTCCATTACGGTCCAACCGTATTAGGAACTTGGAGTCTAACAGGTCCTCTCCAGGTTTGAATCCCAGCAGTTCTACTTCCAAGAAAACATCATAGGTTGCTATTATGGGAGCAGCTGTGGGCTCCAAGTTAGGGAACTAGCCTTGTAACTGGAAGGATGGCAGTTTGATCCCATGAACCAACAGGACGCCACTGAAGTGGCCTTGAGCAAAGCACCTAAACCCCAACTACTCCCCGGGTGCTCTACCCACCGCTCCCTGCCCCCTAGTGTGCAAACACAGTGGGGTCATTAATGAAGCCGGACAAATCAAACACAAGGGCAGGGTGCTGTATCCACTGTGTCCACTCATTGTCCACTCTATTAGACACTCCTACCTTGCTGGTCCACCTTGTAGATGGACAGTCAGAGACGATAGCTCATCTGCTGCTGCACAGTGCAGTGCTGGTCATCCTCTAGTCCTTCATCAGTGGTCACAGGATGCTGCCCTCAGGACGCTGCCCACAGGATGCTTCCCAGAGGATGCTGCCCAACGGACGCTGCCCACAGGATGCTGCCCACAGGACGCTGCCCACAGGATGCTTCCCAGAGGATGCTGCCCACCGGACCCTGCCCACAGGACACTGCCCTCAGGATGCTTCCCAGAGGACACTGCCCACCGGACGCTGCCCACAAGATGCTGCCCAGAGGATGCTGCCCTCAGGACGCTGCCCACAGGACGCCGCCCTAGGATTCTTCCCAGAGGACGCTGCCCACCGGACGCTGCCCACAGGACACTGCCCTCAGGATGCTTCCCAGAGGATGCTGCCCACAGGATGCTGCCCTAGGATGCTTCCCAGAGGACGCTGCCCACCGGACGCTGCCCACAGGACACTGCCCACAGGACACTGACCTCAGGATGCTTCCCAGAGGACGCTGCCCACCGGACGCTGCCCACAGGACACTGCCCTCAGGATGCTTCCCAGAGGACACTGCCCACCGGACGCTGCCCACAGGATGCTGCCACAGGATGCTGCCCAGAGGATGCTGCCCACAGGACGCTGCCCACAGGATGCTGCCCTCAGGTAACAGCGCTACATTAGCCTTGCATCTCCAGGGCAAACCCAAGACAGCAAACACATCTCCGCTCTCGGGGTGACTAGCTTTAAAAGGGACTACTCCTTTAAAAGTTTTCCAAGCTGCCAACAAGTTTCCAGCTCATTTTAAACAAAGGGAAATATCGTCTCAGACAACTGTCTGCGCGAGTTGCGCATTCGCAGCATAATTGTGACATGCGAGGCCGTTCGGCGGCCGGGGAAAGCAGCCGGAGTCAGCAGAAGATGATATCAGTGCTGACACCGGTGGAATAAAGCGCACCTCTCCAGCTTTGCGGAGATTTTTGGCTGTACGCGTTTGAGCATGTGTGGACAGACTCTTATGGCTGTTCTATCAGTTGGCGAAGGACACACACAAACGGATAAATAATGCATCTCTCGTTCAGACAACGAACAAACAAACAGAAAAACAACAGAAGCTGGATGTAACATAAGGCTACGTTCACACAGCAGGTCAAAGTCATACAAAACCTGAATTTCTCAATAAAGTCGATTCTCTTAGTCAAACTTTAAAGAAAAGAGAGAGAGAGAGAGAGAGAGAGAGAAAGAGAGAGAGGGAGAGAGAGAGTGAGTGAGTGAGACTGTTCAAAAAAACTTTTGGTAGTGGCATTTTTTAACATTATTAATATTTATCTCACCTGAAATCCATTACCACCTTAAATCCAGTGCCACAGTGCCACATTAAATTTACTGCCACCTGAAATCCAGTGCCACATTAAATCCACTACCACCTGAAATCCAGTGCCCCATTGATCCACTGCCACCTGAAATCCAGTGCTGCATTAAATCCACTCCCACTTGAAATCCAGTGCCACATTAAATCCACTCCCACTTGAAATCCATTACCACCTGCAATCCAGTGTCATATTAAATCCACTCCCACCTAAAATCCATTACCGCCGTAAATCCACTGCCACCTGAAATCCAGTGCCGCATTAAATCTATGGCCACCTGAATTCTAAATCTAGTACCGCATTAAATCCACTGCCACCTGAAATCTAAATCCAGTGCCACATTAAATCCACTCCCACCTGAAATCCATTACCGCATTAAATCCACTGCCACCTGAAATCTAAATCTAGTGCCGCATTAAATCCACTGCCACCTGAAATTTAAATCTAGTGCCGCATTAAATCCACGGCCACCTGAAATCTAAATCTAGTACCGCATTAAATCCACTGCCACCTGAAATCTAAATCCAGTGCCACATTAAATCCACTCCCACCGGAAATCCATTACCACATTAAATCCACTGCCACCTGAAATCTAAATCTAGTGCCGCATTAAATCCACTCCCACCTGAAATCTAAATCTAGTGCCGCATTAAATCCACTGCCACCTGAAATCTAAATCCAGTGCCACATTAAATCCACTCCCACCTGAAATCCAATGCCACATTAAATCCACTCCCACCTGAAATCTAGGGCCACATTAAATCCACTCCCACCTGAAATCCAATGCCGCATTAAAATCCAGTGCCACCTGAAATCTAGTGCCGCATTAGATCCACTGCTACCTGAAATCCAGTGGCGCATTAAATCCACTCCCACCTGAAATCCAGTGGCGCATTAAATCCACTGCCACCTGAAATCCAGTGGCGCATTAAATCCACTGCCACCTGAAATCTAAATCTATTGCCGCATTTAATCCACTGCCACCTGAAATCCAGTGGCGCATTAAATCCACTCCCACCTGAAATCCAGTGCCACCTGAAATTCAGTGCCGCTTTAAATCCATTGCTGCCTTTAATCCACTGCCACCTTAAATCCAGTCCTGTGTTAAATCTTCTTCGGTCCATGTGCTATCTTTAGATCTCTTGCTACAACACACCACTGATTGATTCCTCTGTTGATGGTCAGTCATGTATGTGGTCAGGCCTGTAGTTTAGGTTCAGAACTCTAGCCAATGGGAAAGCTCACCTGGCTGAGTCTACCTAGACAGAACATTGGAAATTAAATCTGGACTGGTCTGTTTTCCAGTAGTTTATCATTTTAAGCTCAACAATAAAATAAGAGTGTGACTATGTGGTATATACAATAATTAGTTTAAATAGAATTAAATAAAAACCGTAATGGTATTAAATAAAAATGTACTGAACATTACAGACGTGTGAACTCAGAGAGATATGTAGGCCACCTCTGAATCTGGGAAGTAGTTATGTTGTGGTGAAAACAGGACAAAGCCTTCCAGGTCAGCTGTGTCTATAATCTACTCATGTCCATCTCAATGGCTCCAGGGACCCATTACTAATACAGAGACCTGATGAGTCCCCATTTCTGGAAATGCATCCTCCTTCCCAGTCCTTATTAATGCCCCATCATAAACATGCCAATTTCCAACTCATCTGAATCTGCAGCTCACAATGAAGAGCTATTTAGAAAATTCTAGGTGTTATATGTGCCCTATGGTCACATAACGGTAGCTTGACGATTATAGTCAGAACCTTGGATAATGTTTATCTGTGTTTCTGGTTCAGTGCATCGTGATCGGTCAGTCCAATGCTGGTAATTCAAAAGCACGGATTCTGTAGTTGGACATATGTATTTGATGTCTATAGTCCTCTACGGTGTAAGTAGCCGCTCCAACAGTAACAATGATTTTGAACTCCACTAAAAAAAAAAAACATAATAAAAAACATTATTTTGAAATACAGTAACAAAATTTAGAGAAAATGTTATTAGTTTGATATTCAAAAGTCAAATTTATTTTTTTAGATACTAAGTTGACATTTTGAGACATTTTGAGTGTTTATTAAGATACTAATTTGATAAAGTAAAAAAAAGTTAAATAAAAATCTATTATTTTTATTAAAATGTTAAGTTTTTTGAGAAAATAAGTCAAAATTTAAAAATTAAATTGAAAATCAGCAATTAAGTCAACATCATAAAATGAAGAAAGCCATAATATTGAGATTGTAAGTCAAAAGTGTTTAGAAAATGAGTATTTTTGACATACAAGGTCAAAATGTTCAGGAAAATGCAGAATTATTTCATTATTTTCAAGATTTTAGGTCAAAATTAGGCCAAACACTACAATCACTATGGAGATAATAAGACAAAATATTTTAAGAACATGAGTCACAATTTTTAACACTCAATCAAAAGGAATTTGATTTTGGAATTTGACTAAATTTGTACTTAGTAAGTCGTCATCTTTCAGATACTAGGACAATATCTTGAGAAGATAAGTCTTCATAACTCTAAAATATAAATAAAATAAATTTAAAAAAATATTTCTGAGAAGCTCATTACAAGAATTACACACCGAGTAAAAACTGATGATGGGTAATAAGTAATTTCCTCTGGACGGACATAGTCACATGGTAAACATTCAAAGAATTTTGTCTAGAACCCCTCGGAACCCGAGTACAGTGATTTATGCTCTGAATTACATGCAAGCACTAATAAGCTTTGCACTCTGAACTGTGTTTCATTACTCCGAGTCGTTTTCATAGCCAGCTAATTAAAAGATATCAAGGCAATCAGCTGCCTGTGATGTTCCACCGGGGACGGCGTCTCAGAGGACCTGACCGCTGCGGCGTGAAAACATGTGAATAACACAGAATCAGCGATGAAACTCGGAGCTCGTGCGCGCGCCTGAACAGCTGTCTCCTGGATAATATCTCCAGCCTCCGGGGTGAGTGAGTGCACGAATACGCTGGAGCAGGGAAGATGCAGCACGACGCAGGGTGTCTGAGTTTACACCCTGGATCTCAAACTATAAGCTGCAGTAGAAGAACGAGTCATAGCAACAGCATAGCCTCACTGGGATCTGAGCTGGAGTTAGAACAAGCTAGTTAAGTGTTTCAGTGTAGACTGTAGTGTGGACTGTAGAGCTGACTTAAGTGTAGACTGTAGTGTCGAGTGTAGAGCTGACTGTAGTGTAGACTGTAGAGTAGACTGTAGTGTCGAGTGTAGAGTTGACTGTATTGTAGACTGTAGGACTGACTGTAGCATAGACTATAGTGTAGACTATATTTCTGAGTGTACTGTAGACTGTAGTGTAGACTCTAGTGTAGACTGTAGTGCTGACTGTAGTATAGACTGTAGAGTAGACTGTAGTGTCGAGTGTAGAGTTGACTGTAGTGTAGACTGTAGGACTGACTGTAGCATAGACTGTAGTGTAGACTGTAGTTCTGAGTGTAGTGTAAACTGTAGTTTAGACTGTAAAGCTGACTGTAGTGCTGACTGTAGAGTAGACTGTAGTGTCGAGTGTAGAGCTGACTGTAGTGTAGACTGTAGGACTGACTGTAGCATAGACTGTAGTGTAGACTGTAGTGTAGACTATATTTCTGAGTGTAGTGTAGACTGTAGAGCTGACTGTAGTGTAGACTGTAGAGCTGACTGTAGTGCTAAGTGTAATGTAAACTGTAGTGTAGAATGTAGAGCTGACTGTAGTGTAGACTCTACTGTAGACTGTAGAGCTGACTGTTGTGTAGACTGTAGTGCTGAGTGTAGTGTAAACTGTAGTGCAGAATGTAGAGCTGACTGTAGTGCTGAGTGTAGTGTAAACTGTAGTGTAGAATGTAGGGCTGACTGTAGTGTAGACTCTACTGTAGACTGTAGAGCTGACTGTTGTGTAGACTGTAGTGCTGAGTGTAGTGTAAACTGTAGTGCAGAATGTAGAGCTGACTGTAGTGCTGAGTGTAGTGTAAACTGTAGTGTAGAATGTAGGGCTGACTGTAGTGTAGACTCTACTGTAGACTGTAGAGCTGACTGTTGTGTAGACTGTAGTGCTGAGTGTAGTGTAAACTGTAGTGTAGACTGTAGAGCTGACTGTAGTGCTGAGTGTAGTGTAAACTGTAGTGTAGAATGTAGGGCTGACTGTACTGTAGACTCTACTGTATACTGTAGAGCTGACTGTTGTATAGACTGTAGTGCTGAGTGTAGTGTAAACTGTAGTGTAGACTGTAGAGCTGACTGTAGTGTAGACTGTAGAGCTGACTGTAGTGCTGAGTGTAGTGTAAACTGTAGTGTAGAATGTAGAGCTGACTGTAGTGTAGACTCTACTGTAGACTGTAGAGCTGACTGTTATGTAGACTGTAGTGCTGAGTGTAGTGTAAACTGTAGTGTAGACTGTAGAGCTGACTGTAGTGCTGAGTGTAGTGTAAACTGTAGTGTAGAATGTAGAGCTGACTGTAGTGTAGACTCTACTGTATACTGTAGAGCTGACTGTTGTGTAGACTGTAGTGCTGAGTGTAGTGTAAACTGTAGTGCAGACTGTAGAGCTGGCTGTAGTGTAGAGTGTAGTGCTGAGTGTAGTGCTGAGTGTAGTGCTGAGTGTAGTGCTGACTGTACTGTAGACTGTAGAGCTGACTGTAGTGTAGACTGTAGTGCTGACTGTAGTGTAGACTGTAGTGCTGACTGTAGTGTAGACTGTAGAGCTGACTGTAGTGTAGACTGTGGGGTTAACTGTAGTGCTGACTAGTGTAGACTGTATCTCACTGTGTGCAGAACTCAAAACGGCTAGCCAGCACATGACTAGCAAACCCAGCTTCTCACTCCGGCCCTGTGGACCAGTTCTTCCTTTTTATTGGAACAGGTGAAGCTGAAACACACGGACCAATAGTGAGGAGTGGTGTCCGCATACTTTTGGCCATTCAGTGCAGCTCAGAGGTTTGCCAGCTGCATGCAGCAGCAGCAGCGCATACAGGGTTTGCTCAGTAAAACATGCGGCAGTAAATACGGTATGTTCACCTGTAAAAGCGGCGGGCGGTTATGACATCCCGGCTGCTGACATGAATCCGGAAAACTGAACGATAAACTGAGCATGGGCCGCGCTGTGAAATGTACATGGTAGAATAAATTTAAATCAATCCCCCCAATGTTAGCAACGGAAGGGGTCCGGCGTGCTAGAGCACGGTCCGGTTTTGTTAGTTGTTCCCAGAATGCATCTGAGCCGGTCCTTGTTTATCTAATCGTCCTCCCTATCTGTTTACTTCAGCCTCTTTTCTTATGCAGATGAGCACGAGAGGAAAACGATTAAGGCAGGCAGGAATAATGGAGGGTGTGGGCTGACGGATGACACCGGTGGGTGGAGGGGGGGGGTTGCCTCCCCAAGAGAATGTCCCCGGATCCGAACGACATTCAAATGAGGGATTAACGAACAATTGTGTAAGGGCTCGTGGAGTCATCCCCATTTCCAGGCGGTTAGCCGAGGTGACCAAGACGAGCTAAAGCAGAGCGAGGCTATTAATCCGAGTCTGGCTGGGCTGTCTGGACGGGACAGTGACGCGTGAATGAGGATAACGAGGAAAGACTCCTGACGTGTGCCGCTTCAGGAGAGCAGGAGGAGGGCTATTAGAACAGATGAGCAGCTGAGGAGAGGACTGAACGGGCAAGGCCAGCATTTAGACGTTCTGACAAGCTAGCAAGTTAGCCTACATGCTTATGAGCTAGCGTTTTGGATTAGCCTACTTGACTCAAGCCTACTTGGGCTCGGGTGACCATTCAACTGGCTTATGTACAAGAAGGCTAAGAAGCTCTGTTATCAAGCCGCCTTCTAGAGTCTCTGATGTCTCGGGGGCGGATTGGGAACGCCAACACCTGCACAAGCTGTGAGGTGTTCATCTTGTGAGTGAGGCTGAACATCACCCAGCATGCTAATGACAAGGTGAAGTTAGTTAATGGAATTGGAACGAGGCATGACAGTGGGTGCCAGACGGCTCGGACTTTCCATTTCCAAAGTCATGTGGGCGTTTAACATTTCTCAATCCACAGAGTCATGTGTGTACAAGGTAATCACAGAAAGCATTCCCACCCACACTGGACAGTGCAGTGGTCATCTAGGGGGCTTAATGAGCCTGACCGTCAACGCCTGCCTTGAATTGTCAATGCAGGAGACCCCACATGCATATCCCGCAGGCCTGGGCAGCGTTCCTCAGCTTCCTTGGGATATGGGAGCAGAGGATCCACTGGAGTGCCTCCGTTAACACCACCACACTGGAGCCAGCACCTCCATCATCTTAGCTTGTGAGGTTGCTACCTGGACCCGAGAGGACTGGTAACATGTGGCATGGTCTGGTAGGCTGGTAGTCTGATAGCCATGGACCCAAGTTGTCACCAAGGCACTGGGGCTCCATACCGGTGTGGGGTTGGCATGGGTTGGGTCCACAGGTCCACTTAAACATGCCATTGACTGGTGCCCAGTTGGTTTAACTGCTTGGTGACCATTTGAAGCCCTTCATGGACCCCGACAATGCTGGGACATTCCAGCAGGATGCACCGTGCCATTGGGCGCATTGTCCAGAACTGGTCCAAGGAGCATTCTGGGGAGTTCCGACAAATGGGGTGGCCTTCATGATTGGCTGATACCAGCCCAGTCGAGGGATTCCATCGTCATGCCTCACATCGCCAGTGTTCAACCTCACTTACAAGATAACACCTCACAACTTATACAGGTGTGGGCGTTCCCAAGCCGTCTCCCGGGGTAACACCACTTCATGATCAGTTTACATTTTCTTATCCAATGACTTTTGGTATGTCAATAGGTTATGGCTAAAAGGTGGATTGTCTGGGGGGTCCTGGGGGTTGGGGGTCAGTTTGAGGAACGCTGGTCTAGATGTAAATGGAGGGATAAATCCAGATCCACATTTCAATTCACGTTTTTGCCACATTTGCTCAGAAACAGACGAAGCAGGTGCTCAGCTGTTGTTTTGTTATCCACTAAAAGGTTTCAGATCCAGTGTTTCTTAAAAGCCCTAACGAATTAAAGCCTGACAAAGGCACAGGGTTAGATAACACACCGGCGAGATTTCCCAGAGATGCTGCTGAGGCCATCGCTGCCTGTATTTCTCATATTGTTCATCTTTCTATAGCACCAGATGCCTCATGCCAAGAGGAACTCCATTGTATAGAAGAGGCAGCTAGCATGACCCAGAAAAATGATAGACCCGTCTCATTTCGTACAGCATCACCAAAGATTATGGGCAAAATCATACAGGAACAGATAAATAAGTATATCACAAAATCTAAATGGTTATATGAACTACAGTCAGGTTCCAGAAAACCCCACACGAGTCTGCTCTACTTAACTGACCTCATAGGAAGAGATGAAGGAAGATGGAATTTGGTTTTGTTGGATTTACAGAAGGCATTCGATTCAGCTGATCACGGAATTTTAGTAGCGACGCTAAACAACACAGTTGGTTATTGGGATCCTTATAGGGCAGGAGATTATGGGAGTTCCACAAGGGCACGTCATAGGGCCGCTATCGTTTTGATTATGTATAAAGGATTTCACTTCGGCCTGTAGGTTTACTCTAGTTCTATATGACTCAGTGAACCACAAGGTCGAAGTAGTATTTGAAAACCTCCTCAGCACAGAACTTGCAAATAGTTATCAGATTATAGATTATAGATTGTCTACATTTTGGGAAAACAGAGCTCGTTCTTTTTGGGTAAAAAGTAAATCTAGCAAGGTAAAGGTAAAAAAAAAATTGGGGGAGATATCTTTACCACAAGACCTAGAGACCAACCTTGGCTGTGAATTCGATGGTTCTTTTCGAGGTGAAGGTCGCGACCTTTGTTAAGCCCTTGGTAAAATAAACCTACAAATCAAAACTGATACCTAGAAAAGATCTAAACATTGCTAAACCAGCAAAAGCAATCCAGCAGCCATCGAATTGTATACGGGGACGACTCAGGAACCTAAAAACAAGGCGTTGTTTTTAAAATTACATGTACAAGAACCATGTACACATATTGAGTCTGCTCATTTAGACATTTGCATATGTTAAAACACTGCTCACTTATAAAACAGGTACTTATTAAATTACACTTTAAAAGGCCAGAGAAGCTGATGTCGGGAAGTTCCACTTTTTTAATCCCAATAAAATCTAAAATATCATTTGGAGAAAAAAAAGCAACATGGAAGGAAGGTCAGGTTAGATACTCAGCTAAAACGAATTGTTCCTTAAAGATGCTAGCATGTACATAAATGAAAGTCAACGTGAGTTGTAGTACTACCGCATTAGCCTACACACTAGCTAGCCTTTGGGATTAGCCAGCTTGATAGACGGATGGAAATGCCACTTGCACACAGTGTGTATACATAATAAGAAAACAGCACTTCTATAGAGCCTTCTATAGATCATTATGCTAAGCTTAGCATAACGGCTAACATTATGTACACAGGCCTCTGGGAGTTCCCAACACAGGAGAATTTATGGCATATATATAAAAGATGACTAACAGTCAGACTGAGGTCTTTTACTTCAGTTACGATGCCCTGTTTCCGCACCCGCCAAGGATCAGGCTAGGAGTTAGCCTACATGCTATACAGGCTAAAGCCTGGACTATAAACATGGCCGGTCCTCACTGACCGCACACAGAACATCATGGAACATTAGGGTTACCTAAATTAAAGACCCGAATAGAAATACAGGGCGAAGTCTTTGTAAACATATGCTAAACCTAGCACTAGCTTTAGAAGTTGGCTAACAGCTTGCTAGCATCATGTGTACAGGCCTCAACAATGGGGGATCTGTGGGAAAGTTTTCCGGCTTGGCCAAAAGGAATACTGTACTGTACAAAGCGGCAAGCTGTGTCATAACCTGGGACACTATGCTAAACTTGGCATAAGCGCTTCACTGTTTGGCTAACAGTGTGCTAGCATCATGCACACGTGCCTCAGGGAGTTTCCCATGCAGGAGGATTTATGATAGCGAGCTAACTGGCTCAGCTAACAGGAAAACTGCTCCGCAAAGCGCTAGCATTGGCCGATAGATGAATGAAAAGGTCAGGAGGGAGCAGTTAGCATGCGCTCATTCATCATTAGCAACTTCAGCCTTTTTCAGCAGTTCCTTATAGTTGAACTTCGCAGTTCATGAGTCCAGTCAGCTTAGCTTCCTAAAGCCTGAGCCTGGGTTCACGGAATAGATCAATTTCGCACTGACTAGCGAAGCATGGGGGCAGCTTCCATCAGGTTCGATTAAAAACTGCGTGCTAGCGCTGCTATTGAGATGGCTCCCATATGTTCTCCTATGACAAGCTGCAATAAGACGCTCCTCTTATTATAATCCATGCGTCCTGCCGGGTCTGGGATCAATACTCAGTTCTGCGGGTCAGGAGTACGGCTTAAATCAGCGAGGAGCCAACTCTGAGCATCTCTGATGACTGGATAGCCGACCTGAGAGCCCGACTGCGATGCAGCTGTTCGTGTTCAGCGGTTCCTACGGCCACTCACTGTCCACTCTATTAGACACTCCTACCTTACTGGTCCAACTTGTAGATGTCCAGTCAGAGACAATAGCTCACCTGCTCCTGCTGTACAGTGCAGTGGTGGTCAGCCTCCTAGCCACACCTCCCAGTCAGTAGAGGGATGCCACCCTGTATCCCATTTTGAAGGAGCCTACTAGGCGACCCTGCAGAGACCAGTAGGAGTCCGGGTTAAGCCCCGTACCCATCAAGCCCAATGCTATGGCGTACCCGTTCCAACCGAGAGCACCCACAGTCCTCCTCCATGGCCATGCTCTGCCATCCAGTAGCGCTCCCCACAGCATGGGGTGACGGCAACAGTGGCGCTCGACCCAGCTCTCTCCTGAATAACACTCATGCACACCGAACCCTCACCACCTCCGCTGGTAACTGACATGAACGAGACCATGGCCGTCTACCGGCTGTGCCGGTGCAGCTCTCCTGGTCCATGTGCACAGCTGGTTGTAGGAGGTATTAGACCTACGTCCTCCTACCCACCACACCAAACCTCTTTCCAGCTCACGGTGTCCCTCCTCCTGGTACCAAGGGCAGCAACATGCATATCCTGAGCCGCCTCCGCCCCCCGCCTCCCCATCGAGCCTCATCTCTGATCCTTCCTGCACCGACTTCAGCCTCTAGCATCTTTCAGCTGCCTATCTCTGCCATGGCTACAGCCAGGCTTGGACTCTCCACCCGGTCGCCATTGGCTTCACCGTTTCCCTGGAGTTCACTGCACACCAGCAATGCTGATCCACCGCACAGCAACACTGAACAGCCAGGCCAGGTCCTCACCTCAACAGGACAGTAGGGACCAACACTGCATCACTACCCAACTAAACAGCCCCCCGGTCCAGCCCAAAAGACCCTCTATAGGCACACTCAAGTTACTTTAAGATACTCACCGTGTGTCTGCCGTTCTCCCAGGGGGTCCGGCTCACATAGCCAAGCACCCCGTGTGTCCACAGCCTAGGGTACTGCAAGGCGGGACACCACAAAGTCTGGTGACCTTATGACCTTATGTCACTGATGTGGCTTTCCAAAATGACATCATCAAACCACTAAATGGACAAACGGCAACCCTGACCATAATTCATTACCGCTGCCGGAACAGAACCTGGCACCCCCCCTCCCAAAAAAAGCTCTTCTAATGGAAGTCAATGTAACCGGAATGTTTTCCAAGGAACCTCAGAGCATTCCTGTTGGTGGAGATGGAGATCCGAGGTTTTAGCTCCACTCTGGTGATATAGGTAAGCGCGATATGGGAGGAAGGCACGGCCGGGTGTGCATTACATGGTTTGATCTTTAATCCATATGATGAATCCTTGGTGCCGTTTGCGGCCTTCGCAATTCCTTCGTAGCCGTCTGCCGATAGCACAGAGCCGGAATTAGCACCGGAATATCAACATTCCCAGTAGCGATTCCGCTTAAATCAACTCTCCGAATCAGTCGCACAATTATCTTCAACTGCCAGGGATCTGTGTGCCCCGGCTAAATCTCTCCCCGCCTGGCTCCGGATCAAGCCTTTGGAAATCTGACAGCTTGAATGGCCTACTGTAAATGACTTCCCCCCTGAATGACGCGGCATTAGCCCCCTCATTCCCGCCGGTTACAATGCTAATAGAGTGGGCTGAATGAAACTCGTTAGGCGTGTTGCGCTGCCTGGATGTCTCTTTTCAGAACACAGACGTCACCCTCGGATCCAGGCCGGTGCTGATACAGAGGCATGCGCATGCATATGACATAGGGCGTATGGACCTGTATGGATTCCGGGGCTGGGATTGAAATGTGCATGCGTATAATGGGATTTCACAGATCCGCCGTCGTCTCGGACGCATGAAGGCTCGGGTGGACACGTAGCGCTCTGCGATGGCACCGATTAAGCCAAAGGACATGAGAGGAGAGCACGCACACTGATAAGGCCTTATCTGTCAGTCTCAGCCGCTCGGCCCGCACACACGGGAGCCAAAGCCACAATGCATGGGTATCGGCAGAGACGAGGGGACGCTGAATGCATCTTCATGAGATGCAGAGCTCTGTGACCCCCGGCTAGCTATCTGACTGTCCTGCACAATGTTTTACATACTGACTGATAGAGCCGCGGCGATAAGCTCCACACGCTGTTTAAACCTCCGGGCCGCCTGAACGCCGTAAAATCCAGTAAGGGGTTTCGGGGTCCTGGAATCTGAATTCCAGTCCTATATTGTGGAGTTGCACCCAGAAGGAGGTGTGGGAGTGCGGTGGTGTTGGGAAGGAGGATAAAGGTGGCCAGGATCGATAACTGATGATACATTTAGCTACACATACAGAAGCCTGTCTCTCAGTATGGTGGAGTCGGGCCGCCGTGTTCGCTAACCCAACACGCCACACGTCTCGGTATGGAGCTGTAGAGGTTCCTAATGGAGTCCTGTGGTAATCCAGCCCATGCAGCTTGAACATCCTCACACAGTTCCTGCAGATGGTGTGGTAGGGGTGGAGGTGGAGTGACACCAGGTCTTCTTACCAGACATCTTGGTGCTGACCATGGTGCCTCCACACACGGATTCGTTGGGCGTCTCCACCAAGACCAAAGCGGGACTCGTCACTGAAGATGACCCACCGTAGTCACTCCATGACAGTCTGGTATGACACCACTGCAGTCTTTGGGGACGGTGACGTGGTGTTAAGGACAGTCATCCTAACGGTCCATGTAGTCCTGCATGGTGCGGCCGTCTGCCAATGGTGTTGGGTCACTCCAGCAAGCCGGCTGATTCGTTAGTTCGTGTAGGCCTCCCAGATCCTTCATGTCACTGGTGAGGCCTCGTTCTATCCACTGATGCATGCTATGGTGGTATCTGCACAACCGGAATGGCGTGCAGTATGTCCATAAGACCATCCCGCTTCCCAGAGCCCTACAGTGCGACCCCTCGCCATATCTTCCAACTTCTTCTCTGAGTCCTGGTTGGAACCTACGTACTGGCCCTGTATCTCCATACGTTGCTCCACCATAACCCACATATGTCTCAGAGTAGATGATGGGCTATTTGAGAACATGGCGTGAAGAGATAATGACCCACCATAAATCCCCCCACCACCTCAACCCACAGCATCTCTATTATCAGTATCTCCATCCATCAGCAGGATAATACCATTCAGAGCTACAGCATGGAGAGGGTCTCTCTCATCAAAGGGAAACCATGGGTGGTTCTCAGCGATGGAAGGCTGAAGCACATGAAAACAAAGCAGGCTCTTGAGGTGTCGCCATAATTACATGTAGCACTGACCCGTATGTGTAGAGCACTTGTGGAGGGTCCGAGACTCTAATGGACGCAATCAGTCAATCAAGATGTCCGCCACGGCTGAAGCCCTCAAGAGTGTACACTAATTACATACGACACGGCGCTGTATAATCACTTCACGGTCTGTGGGGGGGGGGGTTGGCCTTTTTTCTTCGCTTTCATAACTATGGGGGATGGGGTGGTCTCCATGTTTAATGGTGAGGTAATGGTGGGATTGCTTTGTCAAGATATGACTCAAGATCCAGGTCTGATTTCCAGTGCGGGAACAAGAACTGAACAAAGACTAAGGGATGGAAGAGAGTACATGCTCGGCCTATGTTGCCCTGCACTATGAAGTCTGAGAACCACTAACATCGTTAGAGGGTGCAGATGTTTGGTTTTACTGACACGGGGTACACAGTAACTCTCACAGCAAGTGCTTCTCTATCCTCCATTTCTCCCCATTTTGCACAGTGGCAGTAAAAATGATTGATCAGTCTGTGAGACTATAAGACTGAAACTAAGACTGTGAGTCTGTTAGATTGTATGGCTGTCAGTCTGTGAGACTATAACACTGAGATTGTAAGACTAAGTCTGCTAGATTGTAAGGCTGTTAGTCTGTAAGACTAAGACTGTGAGTCTGTTAGATTGTATGGCTGTCAGTCTGTGAGACTATAAGACTGAGACTAAGATTGTGAGTCTGTTAGATTGTGTGGCTGTCAGTCTGTGAGACTATAAGACTGAGACTAAGACTGTGAGTCTGTTAGATTGTGTGGCTGTCAGTCTGTGAGACTACAAGACTGAGATTGTAAGACTAAGTCTGATAGATTGTGACACTGTGAGTCTGTTAGATTGTATGGCTGTTAGTCTGTGAGACTAGGACTGTGAGTCCGTTAGATTGTGTGGCTGTCAGTCTGTGAGACTATAAGACTGAGACTAGGACTGTGATTCTGTTAGATTGTGTGGCTGTCAGTTTGTGAGACTATAAGACTGAGACTAAGACTGTGAGTCTGTTAGATTGTGTGGCTGTCAGTCTGTGAGACTATAAGACTGAGATTGTAAGACTAAGTCTGCTAGATAGTGAGACTGTGAGTCTGTTAGATTGTAAGGCTGTCAGTCTGTGAGACTGTAAGACTGATACTGTAAGACTGTGAGTCTGTTAGATTGTAAGGCTGTCAGTCTGTGAGACTATATGACTGAGATTGTAAGACTGTAAGTCTGCTAGGTTGTGAGACTGTGAGTCTGCTAGAATGTAAGGCTATCAGTCTGTGAGACTGAGACTAAGACTGTGAGTCTGTTAGATTGTAAGACTGTGAGTCTCTGAGACTATATGAGTGAGATTGTAAGACTGTAAATCTGCTAGGTTGTGAGACTGTGAGTCTGTTAGATTGTGAGACTGTGAGTCTGCTAGAATGTAAGGCTGTCAGTCTGTGAGACTGAGACTAAGACTGTGAGTCTGTTAGATTGTAAGACTGAGTCTGTTAAATTATGTGGCTGTCAGTCTGTGAGACTATAAAACTGAGACTAGGACTGTGAGTCTGTTAGATTATGTGGCTGTTAGTCTGTGAGACTATAAGACTGAGACTAGGACTGTGAGTCTGCTAGATTATGTGGCTGTTAGTCTGTGAGACTATGAGACTGAGATTGTAAGACTAAGTCTGCTAGATAGTGAGACTGTGAGTCTGTTAGATTGTAAGGCTGTCAGTCTGTGAGACTGTAAGACTGATACTGTAAGACTGTGAGTCTGTTAGATTGTAAGGCTGTCAGTCTGTGAGACTATATGACTGAGATTGTAAGACTGTAAGTCTGCTAGGTTGTGAGACTGTGAGTCTGCTAGAATGTAAGGCTATCAGTCTGTGAGACTGAGACTAAGACTGTGAGTCTGTTAGATTGTAAGACTGTGAGTCTCTGAGACTATATGAGTGAGATTGTAAGACTGTAAATCTGCTAGGTTGTGAGACTGTGAGTCTGTTAGATTGTGAGACTGTGAGTCTGCTAGAATGTAAGGCTGTCAGTCTGTGAGACTGAGACTAAGACTGTGAGTCTGTTAGATTGTAAGACTGAGTCTGTTAAATTATGTGGCTGTCAGTCTGTGAGACTATAAAACTGAGACTAGGACTGTGAGTCTGTTAGATTATGTGGCTGTTAGTCTGTGAGACTATAAGACTGAGACTAGGACTGTGAGTCTGCTAGATTATGTGGCTGTTAGTCTGTGAGACTATAAGACTGAGGCTAGGACTGTGAGTCTGCTAGATTATGTGGCTGTTAGTCTGTGAGACTGTAAGACTAAGACTGTGAGTCTGCTAGATTATGTGGCTGTTAGTCTGTGAGACTATAAGACTGAGACTAGGACTGTGAGTCTGTTAGATTATGTGGCTGTTAGTCTGTGAGACTATAAGACTGAGACTAGGACTGTGAGTCTGTTAGATTGTAAGGCTGTCAGTCTGTGAGACTGCAAGACTAAGACTGTGAGTCTGTTAGATTATGTGGCTGTTAGTCTGTGAGACTATAAGACTGAGACTAGGACTGTGAGTCTGTTAGATTATGTGGCTGTTAGTCTGTGAGACTATAAGACTGAGACTAGGACTGTGAGTCTGTTAGATTGTAAGGCTGTCAGTCTGTGAGACTATAAGACTAAGACTGTGAGTTTGTTAGATTGTAAGGCTGTCAGTCTCTGAGACTATAAGACTAAGACTGTGAGTTTGTTAGATTGTAAGGCTGTCAGTCTGTGAGACTATAAGACTAAGACTGTGAGTTTGTTAGATTGTAAGGCTGTCAGTCTGTGAGACTATAAGACTGAGACTGAGTGCTGTCAGTCTGTGAGACTGTAAGACTGTGAGGCTTTGAGTCTGTGATTATGAGACTAAATCTGATTCTACTAACTTCAGTGGGAGTGGGAGGGGCCAAACCACAGGTATAGGTGGCTGTAGGTGAATGGGTTGGTCACTACACATCACTACCGTGAGTGATGGTTCAGACGGGTTGCCCTCCGGAATGATGATCCATGCACGATATGGTTGCTTAAAGGATCTATAAGCCGGAAAACCGGAATCTGGCTTGACTGGCTGTGTGTAAATGAATCACACAACACGGTGAATCAAAAAGGTGCAGCTTAGTTTACATGTCTGGATTGGGAATGCCGGCGTTCCATGATATGGGCTCTTTAACAGTCCATACATCCCAGTACAAACATGCTTCGGATGGACCCTTGTGAATCCGCAGCTGTGAGATCTCCTCTGGCCTTCCTGTTTTCCTTGGTCGTACTAGCAGGAATGGGGTTTGTTTTCTTGGCATTGGTTGACTGCCCTCAAGTGGGCGTGGCCTGTTTGGAAAACCACTATCAGTTTTCTCCCGGAGGTCACAGGCTCAGGAACAAAAACAGAGCCTGGAAGAGGCCATGCACATAAACACACACTGCAGCCACATTCCCACAGAGCCTAAAGGGTCCCCGGCGGTGTTTACGAGGGGCTTTATGAGACGGTGTGCCCCCCTGAGCCCCGTATTCCCACTCTCATGATGCACCCCATGCCTCATTGCTTTGGGCCCTCAGGAGGTCTATTATCTTACTTAGCACTTCCATTCACCCTATATGTAGGGGCCTCCAGGGGCTTTAAAGGGCCCATACCCAGCATTTCCCCCCAAAAGCATTACGCCCCCCCCCCAAAAACAGCCATAGTTCATTTCTACATGATCACATGACCTCTCTATTACCATACAACTCAACAGGCTTAGCTTTAAACAGGGATCTATTAAGCTTCAATGATGTCAGTTGGGTACATGGAATGATGTCATCTCGTAACATGGTCCTGACCACTGGTTTCAAACTGACCACTTTGAAACCAGTCCGCTCGGGTCTAGCTCACGAAGGCGGATCTACCAGCCTGTTCTACCGGACTCTCAGGATCGGACTCTGGCTCAAACCGATACGGCAGCACTGACGCCATTGTACGAACAGCCACAGTGGTGTGGAGGCGGAACTTGTCACACCACTCAGTACTGAGAAGTGAGCTGACCAATCAGAGCACACTGGGCTCATCGGGGGGGCGGGGCTTAAGAACATACGGTCACGGTTACGACTCTATCTACTCTAATCTATTCAGCCTGCTGGCCATGTACCCAACTGATAACGTTCTACCCAATCTCACTTAGCAACACATAGAGGTTCCAAATGGGTCCAGAGCAGATGGTAATGATTGGCTAAAAGGAGTGGCTGCATGTGGGCGTGGCCAAAGACCATAGTGTGAAGGAAGTAGCTGAATCTGCAGGTGTATGGAAGCGTACGGTTGTACGGGTCTACCAGCGGTGGCTCAAATCCCAGACTACAGGGAATTCTCTTCGGAATTGGGCCAGGGAAGGCCTCCACCAAATCTGGACCAAGTGACCAGTTCTTATTGATGTGGCCTACATCCGGAAACCTGTCCAGTCCATGCCAAATCCAATCCCAGCTGGTATTGGTGCTGGTGGAGGTGATACACCCTGTTAGGTACGGTTCAGTCTTAGTAATGCTAATTAATGAACTACACCCCTTACTCCCGGACCACAGTGGCCTGTAATCAGGGGCCGCAGGGTCTGTGTGAACTTCCCCAAATAGGAAGGCCCCGCTGAAGTGTTTGCGGACCTGAACGCCGCTCCCTCTCCAGTCTCCAAGCAAACAAATATCAGACTCTTAATGAGAAAGCGTTGGCCACGGCACGCAAGCGGCTCTCTCTGAGGACGAGAGAGGGCATTTAAAGGCCACAGGCACTCCAGACGCCAAACATTTACCCTCCCAATACACCACGGACCCTCCCCCACCCGCACAACAGTTAACCCTCGTCCTGCCCCAACACCGATACGATCCAGTTCTGTCCTTGACTAGTCTAGTGCTGTACTCTAGCCCTACTCTTCCAGCCCGGCTCCCAGCTGTAGCTGGACGCTGCCTGACTGTCCCTCTGGTTCTGGAAGAGATTGATAGTGACGGTGACTACTCTACTCCTTCTTGGCCCACAAAAGACTTTACCAACCAGCCAGAGCCCCTGAATAGGCCTTTTGTTCTGGAGGAGTTCTGAAAGGCGGGGTCGTGGCTTTAAAGGGTCTTTTATTTGTTCCCCTGAGGGCCACTTTTTATGCCTTTGTGCTTTTATGTACCCAACGCGGACATAACTCATTTTTACATGACCGCATTCCGACCGCTCTTTATCCGATTGAAGCCAGGCTGTTTTGGTTTTTTGTTACTGTGTTAGTGAGACTGATGTTTGGCCGCCCTGTACTGTCCCTCATTCAGAAAGCAGCCTGGCCTTATGGCTTAGTATGACCTTATGACCTTATGATTTCATGTTTTTGCCCATCAGCGCTCTCTCTTTAGGCATGCACTATACAGTCTCTAGGTACCCACGTGAGACTGGACACATCCTGGCTGCTAGCCACAGTTCTAAAGCCTGATAATACACTCATCATTAAATGAGCAGCTGCACCCAGAGGAAGGTGTGGGAGTGCAGGTGTGATGGGAAGGTAGATAAAGGGGACCAGGAATAATAAATGATGATCACTTTAGACTGATATGATAAATATTTACTGAGCTACACATACAGAAGTAGTGACACTTTGAGAAGGCTAGCTTTGGAGAGTGAGTTCGGAGAAAGTTAGTGTTGGACAGGATCGTACGCTGTTGAGAAGGCTAGCTGCGGATCGTACGCTGTTGAGAAGGCTAGCTGCGGATCGTACGCTGTTGAGAAGGCTAGGTGTGGATCGTACGCTGTTGTGTAGGCTAGCTGCGGACCGTACCCTGTCAAGAAGGCTAGGTGTGGATTGTATACTGTTGAGAAGGCTAGCTGCGGATCGTACGCTGCCGAGAAGGCTAGGTGTAGACCGTATGCTGTTGAGAAGGCTAGCTGCGGATCATACGCTGTTGAGAAGGCTAGCTGTGGATCATACGCTGTTGAGAAGGCTAAGTACAGATCGTACGCTGTTGAGAAGGCTAGCTGCGGCTCGTACACTGTCGAGAAGGCTAGCTGCGGCTCGTACGCTGTTGAGAAGGCTAGCTGTGGATCGTACTCTGTTGAGAAGGCTAGGTGTGGATCGTACGCTGTCGAGAAGGCTAGCTGCGGATCGTACGCTGTTGAGAAGGCTAGGTGTGGATCGTACGCTGTCGAGAAGGCTAGCTGCGGATCGTATGCTGTTGAGGAGGCTAGCTGCAGATAGTATGCTGTTGAGAAGGTTAGGTGCAGATCGTACGCTGTTGAGAAGGCTAGCTGCGGAACGTACGCTGTTGAGAAGGCTAGCTGCGGAACGTACGCTGTTGAGAAGGCTAGGTGTTGATTGTATGCTGTTGAGAAGACTAGGTGTGGATCGTACGCTGTTGAGAAGGCTAGGTGTGGATTGTACGCTGTTGAGAAGGCTAGCTGCGGATTGTACGCTGTTGAGAAGGCTAGGTGTGGATCGTACGCTGTCGAGAAGGCTAGGTGTGGATCGTACGCTGTCAAGAAGGCTAGCTGTGGATCGTACGCTGTTGAGATGGCTAGCTGTGGATCGTACGCTGTTGAGAAGGCTAGCTGCAGATCATACGCTGTTGAGAAGGCTAGCTGCAGATCGTACACTGTTGAGAAGGCTAGGTGTGGATCGTACGCTGTTGAGAAGGCTAGCTGTGAATCGTACGCTGTTGAGAAGGCGAGGTGTGGATCGTACACTGTCGAGAAGGCTAGCTGCGGCTCGTACGCTGTTGAGAAGGCTAGGTGTGGATTGTACACTGTTGAGGAGGCTAGCTGTGGATCATACGCTGTTGAGAAGGGTAGGTGCGGATCGTACTCTGTTGAGAAGGCTAGGTTCGGATCGTACGTTGTCGAGAAGGCTAGCTGCGGATTGTACGCTGTCGAGAAGGCTAGGTGTGGATCGTACGCTGTTGAGAAGGCTAGGTGTGGATCGTACACTGTTGAGAAGGCTAGCTGCGGATTGTAGGCTGTTGAGAAGACTAGCTGCAGATCGTACGCTGTTGAGAAGACTAGCTGCGGATCGTACGCTGTTGAGAAGGCTAGCTGCGGATCATACGCTGTTGCGAAGGCTAGCTGCGGATCGTACGCTGTTGAGAAGGCTAGGTGTGGATCGTACGCTGTTGAGAAGGCTAGCTGCGGATCGTATACTGTCGAGAAGGCTAGCTGCGGATCGTACACTGCCGAGAAGGCTAGGTGTGGACCGTATGCTGTTGAGAAGGCTAGCTGCGGATCATACGCTGTTGAGAAGGCTAGCTGTGGATCATACGCTGTTGAGAAGACTAAGTACAGATCGTACGCTGTTGAGAAGACTAAGTACAGATCGTACGCTGTTGAGAAGGCTAGCTGCGGCTCGTACACTGTCGAGAAGGCTAGCTGCGGATCGTACGCTGTTGAGAAGGCTAGCTGTGGATCGTACTCTGTTGAGAAGGTTAGGTGTGGATCGCACGCGGCCGAGAAGGCTAGCTGCGGATCGTACGCTGTCGAGAAGGCTAGCTGCGGATCGTACGCTGTCGAGAAGGCTAGCTGCGGATCGTACGCTGCCGAGAAGGCTAGGTGTAGACTGTATGCTGTTGAGAAGGCTAGCTGCGGATCATACGCTGTTGAGAAGGCTAGCTGCGGATCATACGCTGTTGAGAAGGCTAAGTACAGATCGTACGCTGTTGAGAAGGCTAGCTGCGGCTCGTACACTGTCGAGAAGGCTAGGTGTGGATCGTACTCTGTTGAGAAGGTTAGGTGTGGATCGCATGCGGTCGAGAAGGCTAGGTTCAGATCGTACGCTGTCGAGAAGGCTAGCTGTGGATCGTACGCCGTTGAGATGGTTCGCTGCGGATCGTACGCTGTTGAAAAGGCTAGCTGCAGATCGTACGCTGTTGAGAAGGCTAGCTGTGGATCGTACGCTGTTGAGAAGGCCTGCTGCGGATCGTACGCTGTTGAGAAGGCTAGCTGTGGATCGTACTCTGTTGAGAAGGTTAGGTGTGGATCGCATGCGGTCGAGAAGGCTAGGTTCAGATCGTACGCTGTCGAGAAGGCTAGCTGTGGATCGTACGCCGTTGAGATGGTTCGCTGCGGATCGTACGCTGTTGAAAAGGCTAGCTGCAGATCGTACGCCGCTGAGATGGTTCACTGCGGATCGTACGCTGTTGAGAAGGCTAGCTGCGGATTGTACGCTGTCGAGAAGGCTAGGTGTGGATCGTACGCTGTCGAGAAGGCTAGGTGTGGATCGTACTCTGTTGAGAAGGCTAGCTGCGGATCGTACGCTGTTGAGAAGGCTAGCTGCGGATCGTACGCTGTTGAGAAGGCTAGCTGCGGATCGTACGCTGGCGAGAAGGTTAGGTGTAGACCGTATGCTGTTGAGAAGGCTAGCTGCGGATCATACGCTGTTGAGACGGCTATTTGTGGATCGTACGCTGTTGAGAAGGCTAGGTGTAGATCGCACGCGGTCGAGAAGGCTAGGTGCGGATCGTACACTGTTGAGAGGGCTAGGTGCGGATCGTACACTGTTGAGAGGGCTAGGTGCGGATCGTACGCTGTTGTGAAGGCTAGGTGTGGATCGTACACTGTTGAGAAGGCTTGGCGTGGATCGTACGCTGTTGAGAAGGCTAGCTGGGGCTCGTACACTGTCGAGAAGGCTAGGTTCGGATCGTACGCTGTCGAGAAGGCTAGGTGTAGATAGTATGCTGTTGAGAAGGCTAGCTGTGGATCGTACGCCGTTGAGATGGTTCGCTGCAGATCGTACACTGTTGAGAAGGCTAGCTGTGGATCGTACGCCGTTGAGATGGTTCGCTGTGGATCGTACGCTGTTGAGAAGGCTAGGTGTGGATCGTACGCTGTCGAGAAGGCTAGGTGCAGATCGTACGCTGTTGAGAGAGCTAACTGTGGATCGTACACTGTTAGGAAGACTAGGTGTGGATCGTACGCTGTTAAGAAGACTAGGTGTGGATTGTACGCTGTTAAGAAGACTAGGTGTGGATTGTACGCTGTCAAGAAGGTTCGCTGCTAGGTATGAAAGAGAACTCAGTGAAAAGCTTAGCTGTGAAGAAGTTCTTGCTAAGAAAGTCAGTCGTTCAGTAGACTGGGTTTAGAGAGTGAGCTTGGAGAGTAATCATTGATGAGCTTAGCTGTAGAGGGGAAGTTTTGCAGAGCTTAGCTGTGGAGAGAGAAAGAAGAAGTCTTAACAGAGAGAAAGTTTTGATTAGGCTAGCTGTAGGATCGTAACACTGTTGAGAAGGCTAGCTGATCGGATAGTACAGACTGTTGAAGAGGGCTAGGCTGTGGATCGGACACTGTTGAGGAAGGCAAACAACTGCGGCTCGTACACTGTCGAGAATGCTCGCTGCGGATCATACGCGTTCCAGGCTCTGTGGATCGTACTCTTT
>JAMWET010000972.1:0-40000 GCA_024036415.1 Prochilodus magdalenae
TTTTGGTCCATTTATCATGCAATTTCTCCACACAGTGTAAACAGCAGCTGGTGTGTTTAAATGATGCATAAAAGTCACAAGAATAGACAAAATTGGAGAGAAAGATATTTTTATTGGACAGCGACGATTATGATCTTATGAATTATGAAATGTTCCTAATAAATCATGTGCTGCTGTTTTTTTTTATCAAATAGCTGATTCCTCATGATTTTCGGCCAGCAGAGATATTTGGAAACGAGCCCCCTTGTGAAAGTTAGGGGAAATATAACAGTTTAAAGTGCATCATCTTTGACAGAAGTAAATCTTCTGATCGCCCTTCACTATTTGTACCTCTGTAAAAAATGTGTGTTGGAGTGAGGATGGAACCACTTGAACAGAGGTGATGACCACACCTTCATTTTTGAGGAATGTTTTTAAAGCAGGATTCGGGAAAACTACAGTTGCGTGTACTCGCTGAAAAAAATACCCTCTAAACGACGTCAGAGCATCAGGACAAAATAAATCCAAGTCCAGGTCACTGGTAAGAGATGTGATTTGTGATTTCTCTAATAAAAGTGTGGTAATAATAGAAGTTCACTGAGGGTCAGGTCATTTTTTAACTCTGTAAAAATTTTCCTGAATCCACTTATTTTATCACTCAATATACCATAACTGCTAATATACACTGTATATACACTGTGTTTATTTTAACCAGTTAACTGATCCAGTTATTAATCCTACAGTGCTTTGTATAGAGAATAGACTCTGGGCTCTGATCTACTCTAAGTACTGCTCTTAATGACTTTACAAACTTTACAATGGAGAATTTCATGGGTGTATGGTCACATATGTATTTGACAGTAGAGCTGGACAGAGTCCACTTATGATTGAACCGAATGACTGATTAGGTAGGCTCAATAACTAGCGACGTACTATGAAGAATCCTGGAAGCATTTGCACCTTAACAAACACACTTTAAACAAGACTTTATGCTAAGTTGTTTTTAAGAACCTTGCTAGAAATGTACACTAGTTGTCACCCTAGTAATCACATTAATAAACTGTTTATTAAATTACCTTTACTTTAAATTATAAAAATCAGTTATGAATTGTTAACTTAATAATCAGTTGAGTATGTAATGGATCTCTGAATACATATGTATTTTTTTTTAATATGCAATGTCTTTTATACAGTGTCAGCTGTTGGTTGAGTTTAGTTCACTAACTAATTTGGTTGTGGTTACTTTCTGCGATGACACACAATTTGGCACTAAATTTGTGGGTTAATCAATATTGGGAAACCCCTAGTGCGCAGTCATAATGTAAACCTGGGGAACAATAAAATATATTGTACTGTGTTAAATAAATAAGTGATTATTTTTACTACAGGTGATAAACAGATATGTTTCATTCAACTCAGTTATGTGATAATATCTTGTACATTTCCTCTGTAATGAAGATGCTTTATTATCAGGTACTGCACAAGATCCAATCGAACTTAACCCAGACTCTCACCAGCTCAGCGGTAAGGATTCATCGCAGTGAGGGACTATGCTTGTCTTGACCATATTGTTTTAAAGTTGGAAAAAATGTAGAAAATTTGTCAATTTCTTAGTGAATACGCTTTCCGTCTGTATATAATTTGGATTTTTTTCAAAGTAGGTCATATACTCTAAAGTAGACAGTACACTCTGAGGCAGTGCTTATTAAGATCATCTTTTCTAGAACAAGATATCAGATGCAACTAACTGACTAGAGCTTGATTGGGCAGATTTTTTTTTTTTTTTTTTTTTTGCAACAGAATGACGTAGTTTTTATGTTTTTTTAAACACAGCTTAAACAATTTCAGAGAATTTCAGGAAATCATATTTTTGTATTCATTGCCTGTTTAATCGAATTTCTTTGAAAATCAGCCAAAATCTGGTCCGCCATGCTATGTTAAGAGTTCCAACTGATGAGATGTCTGAAACAATATATATCGTCTCTGTCCAAAGAAAAACAAGTATCTCCAGAATGGCTACTTATAGGGGAGGGCAAATTCCTGATTGAATTTGACTGTAAGTCAATAGAACCAAGCGTTTTCCAAGCGTGTTTTGGATATTTCTGGTGATCCATTCATCATGAAATGTTCACCCAATGTAAACAACAGCTCATTTGATCAAATGACGCCAAAAAATAAAAATCGACCAAATTGGAGATACATGGTTTTCATTGGACAGCGACGATATCCTGATATACCACATATGATGTACCACAGTATTTTATTTCCGATATATCGCCACCTCTCATATATACTGTATTTCTGTTTTTATGCACAAATTAAAAACTCCCATTAGCAAACATCTCTTACTCTAGCACATGTGATAAAGAATGATTTTTAATCAGGTAATTTATATAATAATATCTTATTTGTTTTTCCTTTGTAATGAAGATGCTTCATTATCCGTTACTGAACATCCTCAGAAGAACCTAAGCACAAATGAACAAAACAGGGACCCAGTCCAGCTCAGTGGTAAGAAATGTGGGCTATGTTTTTCTTTAAAATCATATCACATTATAAAAGTATTGATTATTAAGAAATTATGATTTTAAGAGATTTTGGTCAGTTGTGTCCTTTAAAATATAAATAGACTGATTCAGATTCTCTCTTATTCACTGTAGCTCTAAATGCATCGTATGATCTTTTATGATTTTTTTTGTACTATTGTAGAAGCACTTCTCAAATGTCTCACTATATGTGCTACATATTTGCCCAAATATAAAAATAAAAGTGGTATTTTACTAAGCTAACTAGTCCTGTTGTTCATTGTTTAAATCAGTTATAAGCTGCTCAAGTTTCCCATTGTTAATGTATTACTTCATGTTCATAAATACTCATTGTTGTTAATTGTTTTTTATAATAGTCCAGCCAGAGAAGAAATGTTGTTAATTCAGATTTTGTAAATGTTCTGCCAGCAGTATCTATGGACACACTTTTGGTTATACTTCTAGTGTTGCTGCTGGTTGTGATACTTTTCCTTGGAAGGAATTATATCAAAGCCGGAATGTGTACAAGTACGTATGACTTGTATTACTTGTATTACTTGTATTACTTCTGGTAAGGACTGAGATGCTGATTTTAGGTATATGAAAAATAAGACACATGATGAACATGCCAGCACAGTTACCCTCCACATCTCTATGAAACCTCTCTTTAAAGCATAATAGCAGTGTCCTAATACAAACTCAGGAGTTTATTAGGAGGAACTGCATCAACCAATCAGAGCTTAATGTGAGACAAACGTGTAACTCACCATGACAGTCACATTCTCAGGCATTCTCTTTATAAACACGTTTACTGGAAATGCATTTTGAAAGAATGTCCACAAATAAACTGACCAGTAAAAGTCATTTGTTATTTTTGTTGTTGCAGAGTTGTAGCTAGTGCCAGCGCCAAGGACAAAGGTACATTACACATGTACTCAGTGGTATAACATATTACTGCACTGCTTTCTCTACACTGTTTTGGGATGAAAGAATCAGCAGCTAGTCATGTACCCACTGACAAAACAACAATGGATATTCATTGGCAGTCTGGATTTAAGTTTCAACCCATAAAAATGACTGGCTATGAGAAAGTCTTAGTCCTGAGTACTCTGTTCTACTTGTCATACATGCATACTACAGCACTACTGTCTATTAATAATAGTGCACAGAAAGGGGACATGTTGCAATTAAGTTATTATTGTGGCAAAATTTAAAATGGTGAGTATGTACATTGAATGAACCCAACATGGACATTGTTCATCTTGTAACAGACATTACATATCATAGTCTCCACTTTTCTTCAGGGAGAACTTCTTAGGCCTTTTCTTTCTAAATGGTATTAGAGTCTGTTGCCTCTCTGTAAAGTATTAGCATCTTCATTTGAGTTACCTGCAACCAGTGGTCTTACACATTCAAATTCATTATGCCAAAAATACATTTCAACAGTTTTCACCTAGGGCCGGCGTGGGGTACAGGTCTATATTTTAATAAGCTGGAACACACCTGATTCCACTTCTTTTAATCAGGTTCATGGTAAATAGGATTTCAGACCATTTATAGATAAGATTGGACACGCCTGCATCAGCAAGTCAGAATATTTAAATGAACTGTTTTTAAGGCTTTACAGAATAAAAGTCTTTCTTCTCTCCGTTTCAGTGGACAAGAATAACAATACAGGGTCATGTGACGGTAAGTTCCCATATTGTGTTATATTAGTTATATAGTATGTGGTATAAAAGAGCTGTGAACTGTTCATGTGGTTTTACTCTCTATTTTAGCAGGCGCCTCAGAACGATTACTACATACATCGGTGAACAGGTACATATTGATGTTGTGTCGTATACAAATATAAATATTCTATCTTTCTAAAATATTGAAAATGTAAAAGATGTACATGTAATTATTAGCCTGATCTTAATTTTATGATATTAAATACTACAGGGAAGAATCCCCTGATGACGTGTGTGTATACGCCACAATACCTGACTTAAAAGGTAAACTCAGTTACTCACACTACATGGGGTCTACCGAATAATATACTGTCCCAAGGGGAAAACAAGTTCACTCCAAATAGGGCAGCTTTGTAGGAAGAGAGCAGGTAATGTAAAGAGAGTGACTTAAAGCAGTGTGGGAGCTTTTCATCAGTTACAGGTATGGACATTAGTGTGGTTAGTGTGGCTCAGCAGATAACACCACTACGTGCCAGGAGGCTACCACCTCATGGGGGGAGACAGTGGTTTGATTCCTAGTCTGGGTAATTCTGCTGTGGCTACACCAATAAGAGTCCCTGGGCAAGACTCCTAACACTACATTGGCCTATGAATAACCTTGTAAGGTGCTCTGGATTGGAGTGTCAGGTAAATGTAAACTGCCGTACAATGTTAAAAACAGCTGTAGGGCTCAAACTATGCAGAAAACCACAACTTGCAAAAAATTGGTAATAAGGTTTTTGTGTGTGTGCGCTGTATTTTTTTTTTACTACTTTTAATTACATTTTGAGCTGGTTCATTACTCTACACATCAGAAATGTGATATGTAAAAACAAATCCTGTTTTATTCACAGTTAAGAGACGTCCAGGAGATGTTTGGTAAGTAACCACACAGCCTGGTCTTCTAGATGTGCACATATCTAGTTCCCTGCAGTAAAGAGCAAGTCTTAAAAACATTGATGAAAGTGTACACATATGAAAAGCATAATGCTGAATTGAACTAATTGCTCTCTCTCTAGTAATGCTGACAGTGGGACGTGCATTTGGGCTAGTGACAGTGTGGTATACAGCTCAGTACAGTTTTCTGGTATGTATATGTATTTTGGAGTATGTATTAGTCATATAGACATGTATGTAAAAGTGGGCAATGACTGCAGTGTGTGTCTTTTATAATAAAATATTTGAACTGTATTAAACAGTGGCTTTCATGGATGCTGATAGAGGATCTGTGTACAATGAAGATCACTAAGCTCTCTGTTGGTTGTGTTGTGTTTCCTCAGACGCCAAAGGCCAAGTCTTCACAACCTGCTGCAGAAGCTGTTTATGGAGAAGTACAGAAGAAGAAAAAGGAAAAGGCTTATGATGATTCCTTCATGTATTAATAATTATACAAGCAATTGTGGGTGTTATTAGGTAATGTCAGGCCCTCTCCTGGCCTGTCCTGTAATGCTTAACACTCAACACATTGATTCTTTCATGGACTTCAACTCCCAGGAGTCCCCAGGAGACCATATAACACTCACCTCCTCTACAGGATTCAGTCACGAACCATTCTTGATGTCATGGTCACCAGAGTATTGAACCGTTTCATCTGTATACAAACACCACAAGGCTCTTCAGAGGTTCTTTGGGTATATTTGAAATGGTGTGCAGTATGTGACCAAAGTGAAGGTCTGTAGTGAACTGAAGATACACACGGATGGTGTTCTACTCCAGTTAGAGCTTCCAGTATACAGGCAGAGCCATCTTCATGGTTTACTGCATCCTGTCATGCATGCTCTCAGCCTGGTAGCACTGGGGAGAAGTCAACTCTAAGTATAAATGTTGGTGTAGTGATTGTAGTGGAGTACGTTTTCATCAGAATGAGCCTCAGAAAGTTTAAACATACAGGTCTAAAGATTAATAAAGATTAACTCGCTTTTGAGGTTCAGTTTTAGAGCGAAATAGCCGAGTGTAGCTAACAGCTAAGCTAAACATATTTGAGGTGAACTGAGCAGTGTTAGCAGCAGCTAGCTCTAAACAGTGGATACAGTAATAACAGCTCTGAGGTAAATCTGAGGTAACTGGTCATGTGACTGTAGTAGTATACTACACTGTAGGTCAGAACTGGTTACTGCACTGTTTACTACACACAGGGGGCGTATACAGTAGGCAGTACATACTAATGTAGTATACAGTGTACAGTATAGTAGTGTGTGATTTCTAATACAGACTTTGTTTCCTGCAGTGTACTGAGCGACTGCTGTTTTCCGGTTAGGTGGTGGTTTTTGACCCTTATAGTGTTCCTGACTGGTTTCACTACCTCCTTGTCTGGCTTTGTTTGCTGTGTCTTCTCTTTATTTTCTGGTTTCTGGTTACACTTGATAATACACTGGTCTCTGGTTTTGAACTTTGCCTGTTTTAATACTGCACAGTTGGATCAACGTTTTGTTATTTAAGTCAGTTTTTTTCTGAAAGCGTCTTTTTAATTTCAGTTTCTAATTAATTACAGGTAAAGTCATTTTGCATTTTTCCAAATCTCTAAAATGTGTTGCAAATACAAATAATGACAGTGAAAATAAACTTGTTTTCAGTTATTCTGGTAAAAATGTACACTGTATTATTGATTTAGATTTTCTTCACTTTCTTATTTTTTTCCAGCATTTATTCCTGCATCTGGAATCACTATTTTGCTACTGGAATTTTCTGTTGTTTCTCACTTTAAGGCTAGTTAGCTCTAGCAGCTGCAAACCTGACATATATCTTTATTTACACAGACATATTTTACATATTTTGACTGAAAAAGGTATAAATAAATAAATATGACAGTCTTTATTCTATTCTATTCTACTCCAAGTGTACATTAATATGAAATGTCATGGGATAGTAGGCTGTAAGTGGAATATGAAGTGGTAGGGGACAGCTTGGGAACACCTGTCAAAGTTGTGAGGTGTCAGCATGAGAGCCAGGCTGATCACTGGCCAGGATGCTCATGGCAATGCAAAGTGAGTTGTGGTGTTTGAATGAGGCATGACAGTGGGTACCAGGACAGATGGGATGTTGCACAGGCATTTGACATTCCTCTATTTGCAGTGTCACATGTGTACCGGGAATAATTGGGTCGACAGTGGATTGGTTCAAGAAGCTTTCTAGAAAGTTCCAACAAAAGGTGTGGCCTGCACATTCTCTAGACATGAGCCCAATCAAGCATTTATGGGATGTGGTGGAGAGGTCCATTCACATCTGAGATCCTGATGTGTATGTAGGTTCTTTCACATGCTCCAAGAGAAAAGTTAGAAACCTTGGTGACGTTCTGAGGGCCTTTTAATTATGAAATGTTTCTTTGGTTGAGGTGAGATTACATTTGAACCACAATGCCTACATTAAGCTGGTGGACAAGCAAATTTGCATTTGGCTTATCATCTTACTGAGGAAAGTAAACATTCCATATCCTTGTGTTCCAAAATGACAGTTCTCTTGTTCACTGAGCTATAAATGTGAATGGTTGGCATCACGAACATTCACACATCTGGACTGATCCACAAAATCCCCAGGTTGGAATCCTCTTGGAAATATGTGGGACAACCTAGAACAACCAGTAAGATGCAAGGGCAACCATCCACCAAATCTGGCCCAACTGTGCAACTCTTAGATGCAAGAGTGGCTAAACAGTAATATGGTCCACATCCAGAAACTTGTCCAGTCCATGCCAATTCAAATCACAGCTGTTACTGGTGCTCAAAGAGCAATTATAGGCTACTAGCATATGTTCTCAATCGCAGGTGACTAAATCAATCCCAGATGAGCTTATATGTATATTAAATTCACTGATTATGATTTCAATGATTAGAAAATAACTTAAAATAACTGATTAGTAAACAGTAGCTTAGCAAAGTCCTCAATTAATTTTGCATTTTGGGAGTCTGTAAATGATTCAAGTTAAAATAATGGGACTTCAGTATGACACAGACAGTATGTGCAATGTCTTGGCAGTGGAATGCATCTTTAAATAAACTAGCTATTCCCCCACTATTCTTACCCCATAATAACATGTCACTAATGTGTTTGTTGGTTCTTATAGATGTGGTATTCATAGAAAGTGTAACCAAACACTGTTTTGTCAAAATGTTCACTGGACACAAACATATTAGTCCTTTAAATATACATAATATAACAGAGTGTTTTTCCAATATGGATAAAATTGGACTTTGCAATGTGTGGGTCGGCTGAGTGTCAAATTTATAGCATATAGACCGATTTATTTCGGTCTCTTAATTTTTTTTTTGTCTCAGTTAGAGGATAAATAAGACTAGGATCTGATAAAAACATCATTATTAACATGAACAGGAAGGTCATGGCACACCAGCGTAAACAGACTGTACTGAATATAATCATGTGTTAAATAATCTGATCAGTTTTAAGTGATGGGGCTTTTATGAATGATTTAATTTAAGTTAGTTCTATTTAAGTACTTTAAGTAATAAAGTAAATATAAGCAGTTGATCAGTAAAAGCAGCTGTATAAGGTGGTATAAACTGTCTAATGTATTCTGGGTGATGAACTCTGTGTCCACAGGAAGAGTAATGTATGCTCTGTTTCAGCTTTAGAGTCTAGCTGATTAAAATAGCAGCACAAATAATAGAGAACAGCACCAGACCTGTGAGAAACCAACTCAGGCCTTACCTTATCTTACAGTGTAAGATAAATACAGTTTAAACATGCCTTTATGAAGTCAGGACTATCACCCACACTGGCTGTAAATTCTCTTGTCTTTGTAATTTTGTAATGATTACTGTATTCTACATTGCTCTCAATAAAACAGACACAGATAGAAGAAAGACAGTCTCTCTAAAAATGTGGCTCCAGCAGAAATACAAACGACAGAGATCAGCCATTGTTGTGAGCCAGTAGAACAGCATCACTGGACAGTGGTGTTTTCATAGCCCCTCCCCCACAGCCATGTGTAGTACACATTGACCATAAAGTCAGGCTATGCTGAAAACTAACACAACCATTACACACTCTCTTCTTACCTCCTGTTGTTAAATCCAGTAAGGGGCAAAAGGCAGACAGGAAAGTTTGAAATATGACTGTATTAGCTAAATAGCACATTACATTAAAGTACAGTACAGTACATAAAACTACATGTCTAGCAAGTTTTCCAAAACATCTGAAGCAATGTAACCCTTTCCCAGAGTGAGCACTATGCTGATTTGGTATTTTGTGTACTTCCAGTATAAGCATAGTAATAGTGCTGTCAAATTATAGGTAGCGTTGTCAAACGCAGCACGGTGGTGTGGCACCACTGTGGTCCTTTCTGTGTGGAGTGTGCATGTCAGGTTCTCCTTGTATGTCAGGTGAATTGGAGCCACAGACTGATGTGGCCTGTCCAGGGTGTTTCCTGCCTTCTGCCAAGTGAACACTGGGATAGGACAACCCACCCCCCGCCATCCCTTGCCACCCCCCAAGATGTAGTTTACTTTCCTGTTTTTAAAGGACAGGTAGGTGCCAGTGTATTAGATGTACGAGGTAAACTGATTCAGGTAGTTAATAAAACGATTATCATCTGTGCTTTTACTGGCCAATAAGAGGAACTGGGCTGGTTACAGTGTGGTTAAAAACCTTCACCCAGTGGCTGCATGATCAGGGGACAGTAGCACACGTTAAATTGAAGTTCATGTGACGGGTTTGATCAGTGATGTTTACATGGTGCTTCGTAATATGTAAGTAACTTTTCATTATGTAAATTAAAATAACCTAATAACAGCCTCATATGCCCAAACAACAATCCTTTGCAGTTCAGAAAATACTTTCTCATCAAACTCTAATTCTGTTCCTGTATCGCCATGCCAGTAGTGACGATGAGGATGATACCTGCATCTTCAACAGGAGGTATTTCATTTCCTTTTGTTACATTATCCTAAACAACTATGAATTCGACTTCCTCACATATTTAATTCACACAGCATCTCATTCATTGTCAGAATGCCCATTTGAACTAATACTTCTTACTGTTTTTGATCAGCAGATGATCCTCCTCAGTTTTGGCCAGCCGAAATGATTGGAAGCCCCTCAGCAAACGCTGGAGAAGATAAGCTGTTAATGTGCAGCGCCTCTGGCAGAAGTACATCTAGTAACAAGCTCTACATGTACCTATGTAAAGATGGTGTTGGAATGAGGATGGAATCACTTGTGAATAAAGATGAACACACCTTCATTCTGAGAGATCTAACAGAGCTGGACTCGGGGAACTACAGCTGCGTGTACACGTTAAATAAGTATCCTACAAACAACTACTCTTTAGCAATGCACATTCACACACTAGTTAATTAATTTGCCGTATGTGTTCTTGTTTCAGATCCACAGTGGATGATAAACTTCATGAGATTATTAGGTTCATTTGGAGTCGTCATATTTGCATGCTTGATATTGGTTTTTGATGTCTATTCAACAAAGAGGAGTAATTCTGTATCACTGAGCTGAGCCTAACTTGCAACCAGACTGGATTTAAATTCTCAGTATTTTTTGTGTGTGTGTATAATCAGTAAAGTTTATGTAAAGCTTAAAAAGCAGTGTATGCTTTTAAACTCTGGCATGCTCTGAACTGATAAGCTCTTCGGTTGTATATATGTTTTTTATTTGCTACATGCTTTTCATCTTATCTTTGTGTGTTTGTAATATTTGAAGGTAATCACGTTCATTTTATATTCCATTTTTTTGGTAATTTCATTTTTTGTTCCTGTATACTTCATGTGGAAAAGCACTTTGTGGCAATTACTGATAGAAAACCACCAAAACTGCTGCCATCAGATAAACAAAGTTTAAACCATGGGCTTCTGTGCGTAGTTCCACTGTAAGAACACAAACAAATGCTTTTGACACAAAGGCGGTCAAGAAGCCATTATCCAGGAAAGGAACTACATGAAGAAAGGACAAAAAAAAGAAGAGCTGGCACTAAATCATCAAAGCTGGACTGAGGTCTCTTAATTTGTAATCAGGAATTCTCGGATCATGAAAAGTACAAAATGCAACCAACTTATACGACTGAACTTTTAAGGTGTAGAAAAATAACACTGCAGATTTCTTTAAAAGAATGGAGGTCAAAACAAAGTCCAAGTTGTGGACACTCTGAAATCTTTATAGAAATTATGAAATTATATATTATTTAGATATGTTGGTTTCTGAGTCATTTTCTATTAAATATATATGTTCTGCTGTATTTCTCATGCTGTAAAATATTTTAACTGGATATTAAATAAATGAACTTGTAGTGTCTGGTCAAATGTCAAATTTACTTCCTGATAACAACATGCCTTGTAGTACCCCTCACTTCATTTCACCGGCTAGATGATCATACATACATTCGCTCCACATCACCCAAATACTGCCTGTTCACATTCGTTTATGTTACATTATAAAGACCTGTTCATTTCACACAGTCTTCTGCTGTTTACAGAGCGTTTTTACTTTGTCTTTTGTCCTGTGTTATTGACTTACTTGGTCTTGGCTTATCCTGGATGGCTTTTGTTGCTGGTTTTTGGATACCCTAAGAAAATACACTTAACTTTTAGCTAGGTTAAATGATTAAAGGCTTCTGTGGTGACTGCTCAGTAAAAGTGAACTCTGCATCTATAAGAATACTATGAGATCTATAAGATTTCTTTTAAGATTCTTGGTATGTATTGTTCTGGTGAGATAACCAGGTATATCTGTACACCAATATAACTGTAGTAACCAGTGACTGAGATTTATTAAAAGACAAATTGGGGAAAGGAACAAACCTGTTCGCAATTGTTAGCTACTAGTCTTTTATTGCTAATATTATTCTCAGTTATACTGAATCAGTGCACAGGTCCAGCAGCCAAAGGAGTCCCCCTAGAAACAATAGGGGATTTATTGGGTTCCTAGACAGAAGGCGGAGCAAACCTTTTGGCCACAGCAGCAATTAAACAACTACAGAATACTTATCTTCTTTAAACATATTGGATCTCATTTATTTAACTTATATTACCAGTCAATTAATCTCTTTCATATGGATGTGATATTGGCCAATGTCTTTTTTCTTTTTAGTCTAGTCTAGTTGTTTCCTCTGGAATGTTGGTGAGTGCCTAGGTCTGATAAGTGCCACTGGTAGGTTCTGCTGGAAGATTACATCTCTAAGTATGTTTTGGCAATAGCAGAATATTAATAGCTTTAATTGGACTAACCCCCAAAATAGATTGGTCAGTCTTAACTGATTTATTTTTTTATCATTGTTTTTTTATTGTTTGTTTGTTTTTTAAGTTTCCTTGCTTGCTTATGGTCTTGGTCTCAATACAATTCAATTCAACTTTATTGTCATGTGTGTGACTGTAAACAGAATAAGCCATATAAAGTGCATGTAGTAGAACAACTTACAGTACAGATGTACAGCATATAGAAAATAAATACACAGCTGATATGTTCATGTATACATAGTTAAAGCACAGTATAAACCAGTTCTATAAAGTGGTGTAGTCGTGTTCTGGTAGGCACTGTGGGTGTGACCACTTTTACAGCTTAAGAGGAAAAGCTTTTCTTGAACCTGGTGATTCTGACTTGGATGTTCTGGTACCTCTTTCAGGATGGCAGAGGTTGGAACAGGGAATAACTGGTGTGTGTGGAGTCAGAGGATATGTTGACTGCTCTCCTCAGAAGTCTCTTGTCGTAGACGTCCTGTATGGGTGGGCGGCCAGCCGCGGTGATCCGCTGTGCAGTCTTTACCACCCTCTGCAGGGCCTTGCGCTCAGCAGCAGTGGCACTGCCACACCACACAGTGATGCAGCTAAAGGTTTCAGAGGAGCTGCTGTGGGAGCTTGAAGCTGCTCACTCTTTCCACCAAAATTGTGTTTAATGTGTATCATTTGTGTTTAGCATTTATTGTTGTCGTTACTGGTTTAATAAACCTTACAGATACACACAGACAGTTCACATCTACGTCAATCATTCATTCATGACTCCGGCCAGACACAGTCTGCCACCTGACTTATATTCCTGGTACTTTCATTTCAACTTTCTCCTCTTTCCTCCCTGCCACCACCAGTTTGGTTCGGGTCCTGTTGTCCAGGGAGTAGGCTCTGCCCCCACCATCCATATCTGGCTGGATCTGCAAGGGTCTGAATACTTCAAGACCTGGGCCCAGAAAAGGGCCAACGCTAAAGACTTGTTATTTCTTAAGAATTGTTATTCTTCAAATTGTACATTATATAAAGAACTAAAATATTGTAACTTGTTTCCAAAGTGCTGGAACAGGATCAATAAAAGTCTGGTAAAGTTATTTAATTTAAAAAATGGAACATCTCACAACTTAAATTAATTGGGGTCACCACTCTGTGAAAGACTGGTGTCACGCTTCCGGGCTTTCCTGCTCCTCCCGCTCACCCGAACTCCACTTCCCAGAGTACATTGCTTGATGACGTCAGCTCCACATGCTCGCGTAATTCGTTCGCGATCACCCGAGTTTTAGTCAGCTGACTCGAATCTGTTTGTATTTAAAGTCTGGGTTTTCAGATGCTCTTCGCGAAGCTTTGCCCATCTTATAGCAATTCTGAGCGTTCTACTTTCTTTATGGTTATTCTGGTTCTGACTCTCGTTTGTTTCTTGACTACTCCTTTTGCTAACCCCCTATATCGGTCTGTGTCTATTATCTGGTCTTTGAACCCTGCTCTGGATTATCTACCCTTCTTTAGCTCTTCCCTTTAAACTTGGTTGCCTTCGCGGACTGCTTTCTCCTGTGTCTGACCACGCTTTCTTCCTTCCTCTTTATCTGGTTTGTCATTGTTGCTTAGTCGGTGTTTTTATAATAAATCTGCTTTGTTTTTTAAACTCTGCAAACGTCGATCCGGAGTCTTTTTCCTAACAACTGGGTGGAAAAATAGTAAAACAATTCAATAACAATGTTAATCATCATACAATAGTAAAGTAAATTTTACCACCTACAGTATATATCATTAAAACGAGAATCCAGTGGACTATTTGTAAGCAAGGGACGAGGCGTAAATCCAATCATCTTCAGGCCTGTAGGTGACACTACATTAGTGGAAATCATTACATGGATGATGGACTGAGGCAATATGGATTTTTTTTTTTTTTTTTGGAAATCATGTATACTGTGTCCTCTGGGCTAATAAGGAAAGAGACCATCTGGCTTGTTATCAGCATGCAGTTTAAAAGAGTACGTCCATGAATGCGCTGCCTGAAGTATAGACTGATCATTTACTAAACCAAATAACGCATTATAAATAGGATAAATATGACAGGAGGAGATTCTGAACTGCTATACATTTAAAATTAAATATCAAGCAAGAATTAAAAACATGTTGCATTCAGAATTTTAGCAGCTGGTCTCCTCAGTTCTTAAATACTTTTAGAGGTGATGAACAAACATCAACCTCTCCCAACTGTTTCAACTATATTGGTAGCATCAAATTCAAAATGGACAGATCATTCTTTACGACAATAAAATTTCTCATCATTGCATCCTGTATTTATTTACATTTTGCACTGCGTCAAATTCTTTGTTGAAATATGGGTTACAAAGTGTCAGTGTTTATATTTTTTGATTAATGTAACTGTTTAGTTTACAGTGAGTTTGCTTGCTCAGAGTTATCCCAACTTTCACTATAACAATACAGATTTTCAAGCTCCAGGAGAACATGTGAGCTGGAGGTTAGGGTCCCAGCCTTGTGATCAGAGGGTCCCTGGTTTGATTCCTTGAACTGAGAGTAATGAATTACAGTGGAAGAAATAAATATTCCTGTTTGGGGCCAAACATTCTCTAAGTACAGAGTTTAGGGCAATTGTATTTGCACATCTGTGAGGTGAAACACCCACACGCCCACACTAGGGAGCAGTGGGCACGCTTGCCCAGAGCAGTGGGCAGCTCTATCCACAGCACCCAGGAAGCAGTTGGTGTTTAGGTGCCTTACACAGGGGCACTCACAGTGGAGGAAATAAATATTTGATCCCTTGCTGATTTTGTAAGTTTGCCCACTGACAAAGATATGAACAGTCTATCATTTTAAGGGTAGGTTTATTTTAACAGTGAGAGACAGAATGTCATAAAAGAATTACAGAAAATTACAGTGTATAAAATATATAAATTTAATTGCATTTTGCAGAGAGAAATAAGTTTTTGAACCCTCTAGCAAACAAGACGTAATACTCTGTGGTAAAACCCTTGTTGGTAAGGACAGCAGTCAGGCACAGCAGTTTTTTGTAGTCGATGATGAGGTTCACACACATGTCAGGAGGAATTTTGGTCCACTCCTCTTTGCAGATCATCTCTAAATCATGAAGATTTTGAGGCTGTCGCTTGGCCACTCGGACCCTCAGCTCCCTCCTTACGTTTTCTATGGGATTAAGGTCTGGAGACTGGCTAGGCCACTCCATGGCTTTAATGTGCTTCTTTTTAAGCCACTCCTTTGTTTCCTTGGCTGTATGTTTTGGGTCATTGTCGTGCTGGAAGACCCAGCCACGACCCATTTTTAATGTCCTGGCGGAGGAAAGGAGGTTATCACTCAGGATTTTACGGTACATGGCTCCATCCATTCTCCCATTGATGAGGTGAAGTAGTCTTGTGCCCTTAGCAGAGAAACACCCCCAAAACATAATGTTTCCATGGTGTTCTTTGGGTCATAGTCAGCATTTCTCTTCCTCCAAACACGGCGAGTTAAGTTAATGCCAAAGAGCTCAATTTTTGTCTCATCTGACCACAGCACCTTTTCCCAATCACTCCCAGAATCATCCAGGTGTTCATTGGCAAACTTCAGACGGGCCTGCACATGTGCCTTCTTGAGCAGGGGGACTTTGCGGGCACTGCAGGGTTTTCCATTACGGCATAATGTGTTACCAATGGTTTTCTTGGTGACTGTTGTCCCAGCCGACTTAAGATAATTAATAAGTTCCCCCCGTGTAGTTTTAGGCTGATTTCTCACCTTCCTTATGATCAAGGATACCCCATGAGGTGAGATTTTGCATGGAGCCCCAGATCGAAGTTGATTGACAGTCATTTTGTATTTCTTCCATTTTCTTACAATGGCACCAACAGTTGCCTCCTTCTCACCCGGCGTCTTACTTAAGATTCTGTAGCCCATTCCAGCTTTGTGCAGGTCTATGATCTTGTCCCTGACATCCTTGTCCCTGACATGATCTTGTCCCTGACATTTCTCCAAAGAGAAAGCTCTTTGGTCTTGCCCATGTTGGAGAGGTTAGAATCTGACTGATTAATTGAATCTGTGGACAGGTGTCTTTTATACAGGTGACAATTTAAGACAGCTGTCTTTAATGTAGGTAACGAGTTGATTAGGAGCGTCTAACTGGTCTGTAGGAGCCAGAACTCTTAATGTTTGTAGGGGATCAAATACTTATTTCTATCTATCTCTCACTGTTAAAATAAACCTACCCTTAAAATGATAGACTGTTCATATCTTTGTCAGATATTGTCAGCTTTGTCAGTGGGCAAACTTACAAAATCAGAAAGGCATCAAATATTTATTTCCTCCACTGTAAGTGCCCCTGTGCAAGGCACCTAAACACCAACTGCTTCCTGGGTGCTGTGGATAGAGCTGCCCAATGCTCTGGGCAAGTGTGCCCACTGCCCCCTAGTGTGGGCATGTGGGTGTTTCACTTCACAGATGTGCAAATACAATTGCCCTAAACTCTGTACTTAGAGAATGTTTGGCCCCAAACAGGAAGAGCCTCTACAGATTAAGCACTAGTCCTCTCATTCATCCTCTCAGTAAGATGTCTTAACAGAAACAGAACATACTGGACATCTGGAGAGATCAGTGAGTCAAAGAAGACACAGAAATGACCAGAAGAGGCCCACTTTACAATAATGACAGCTGGAATGTTGAGGCTTTTAGAAGTAAACAGATCATAAATTCAGACTTAAGAGTGTACAGGTTCTTTCATGTCCTGTCAGAGCAAATGCGAAATGCAAGATAGTTATGATGTCCAGGTTATAATCCATATGTATGTAAAAATCCATGCTTATGGTAAAGTTTTATTGAATGGACTAAACTGACAGTAGTATAAGAGTTTGACAACCTATGAGTGTGAAAGATCTACAGGCCCAGTTTCAACATCTGTGGGCAAATGTCCTGCAGGATGCAATACGGAGTCTGTTTCAATTGGGGCAGTCGTGGAGGTTAGGGAACCAGCCTTGTGACCGGAGGGTTGCCGGTTCGATTTTTTGAGCCTACAGTAACGACTGAGGTGCCCTTGAGCAAGGCACCCAGCCCCCAACTGCTCCCCGGGCACCGTGGATAAGTGTGTTTGTGGTGTTTCACTTCATGGATGGGTTAAATGCGGCGACTTTGGGATCAACCAGGGATTTAAATCTAAAAATCAATGGCCAACCATATCTCATCTTGTATACAGGCTAGAGTCACCCCAACAGGGTACTAGAGCCTACATTGTATTGTTCTTTTGATCGGGCCCTTCATAAGGATTAAAAGTTGGACTTGCATTGTATGGGTTTACTGAGCATTGTTAAGAGTTGAATAGGAACATGACCTGATTAAATGTTAACATTTGCATTAGCATGTAGCTCACAGTACAGCAGCAAACATAAGTTCATAGCTCAAAAGGAGGCCTTTACTGAAGACAAGCATAGATTAGTTAAACTCTGTTTGGTTTCACTTTAAACCTTTATGTTGGAGTTAAGTTGGCAAAAGTACATTTAGGTGGACAACTAGTAAACACAGCTATATGTACTGTCTCATATATTTTGGGTAATGAGGTCTGTGTTCACACAGCAACAGAAATGGTAAAATATGCCCTTTTTAAAATAGCTACACGTATTACAAAGAATGGCACAAGCCTCACCTCAGAAGCTCTTCAGATGCACATGCAGAATGTGGGGTTCTAAAATTGTGGTTATACATTCCGCCATTTTGATCTATACCTAACGTACTAGCCACCTAACGTATACTCAAACAAGCAAAGCAAAGCAAGAGGAAATGAATAGCTAAAATTATGAATTTAGTGAATTTAAAGTAACTAAACTTTCCTAGTGTAAGCTCTATGTTTGATTTAGTGTTGCATGTATTGCCAGATCTAATGACTTTTAGCTGTGCAGGTGGATTCTGTACTTGTATTTCACAGTAATGAAAGAATGTTTTTGCTCTAATGAGGCGAGAAGAGCATCATGGTTTATTTAAACTCCTCCAGGTTCATTTCAGTAAAGTCAAATGAACTTAAACTATATACAGTGTACTGGATTGTGTGAGGAGACATGTTTAGAAACTTCTATCCTGCTACTGAAGGTCACTGAGATGGCACTGATGATGTTGTAGATGTATCTGCTGAACAGAGAAGCAGAAGATTAATAATAATATTATACCATTAAAACATTTCAAAACGTAATAGAGCTTTTCTAATAGAGGAGACAGAGTTACTGAAAGTTCAGAGTGCTGTTTAATCAGCTCTGTGCTGTCGCTGGCCAATAAGAAGATCTGGGCTGGTTACAGTGTGGTTTGTGAAGCTTCACCCAGCACCCAGAAGTTCATGTGACGAATGTGATCAGTGATGGAGCCACGACGCCTCACACTATGTAAGTAACTTTTCTTATTTCACTAAAACTAAAGTTTACTCTTATACAAGCATTGTAGCTGAACACTGAGCTTTAAATGTGTTCTCATTAAGGTCTAATATTTGTTTCTTTTTGATTTTTGATTTTTTCTTATTTATTTATTTATTTATTTATGTTTCTGGTAAAGACATTACAGTGATGATGACAGTATCAGTTTCTTCAACAAAAGGTACTTTATATCCTTTTCCTTGTGCGTACTTTCTGCATGATCACATATGTATTCCACAGTAGAGCTGGACAGAGTCCACTTACAAATGATCAGAATGGCTGATTAGGTAGGTTCATTAACTAGCCATGTAATATGAAGTGGAAACACTCGTACCTTAACAAACACACCTTAAACAAGAGTATGTGATGTGCTATGCCACTTTCAGGAACCTTGCTAGAAATGCACGCTAGTTACCATCCTAGTAATCATATTAATACACTGCTTATTAAATTACCTTTACTTTAAATTATGATAATATTTTTCGACTCAGTCGAGATGTAAAGGATTTATGCATTCATTGTATTTGTTTATTGAGCTGTTGGTTGAGCAAAATTCATAAAAGTACTTTAAATTTAAATTGGTTGTGGTTTATTTCAGCGATCACACAAAATTGGTCTCTCCCCCACTGTAATTTGGCGCGTTAATCTGCGTTAGGCTTATTTTCTTTTCTTTGACTTATATTAACAACCAAACTTGTATTTTACAAAAACTACCAGTGAAAGGTTTAAACACACAAAACTAAATGGATGTTTGTGGTTATCTTAAAGACTCTACAGGCTTACTCTTAACAGATATAGCACATATACTCTTGATGTATTACAATATTATATTTCTGCTATAAAGCAATTACATTCTTTTATTACAGTTAAGCTCTAGTTCTCATTCAGTTTAGTGAATTTTAATGAAGGATAGACCAATAGAATTTGTTAAAAACTGGAAAACACCTTGGTATACAAACCTCCACTGCAGGTTAAGAAAGCTGTTTTATTCAGTTTTTCCATGAGATGTTCCATTTTGGAGGTTTAATTGGAGGTATAATTCCATGAGTGCTATTATATAGTTTGATGTCTTCACTTTAGTAAAGCATGTAGATGAACATAAGGAAACATTCTATGATTAGTGTGTGTGTGTGTGCGTGTGTTCACTGCTTCATTTTAATAATATTGTTGAAAAACTGATTGCATAATCTTAAAACGGAAATACATTTATATGGCATAAATATATTCACAACATTCTAAATGTTTGGTTCATTTTATGAATATTGATCTTAATACATCATGTTTCTGTTTTTTATCAATAGGTGGTCCTGCTGATTTTCAGCCAGCAGAGATTTTTGGACCCCCCCTTGGGAATGTTGGGGGAAATATAGAGTTAAAGTGCATCATCTTTGATAGAAGTAAATCTTCTGATAAGGTCATCATGTACCTGTGTAAAAATGGTGTTGGAGTGATGATGGAACTACTTGTAAAGAAAGATGAGCACATCTTCATTTTGAGGAATGTTTCAGTGCAGGACTCGGGAAGCTACGGCTGCGTGTACTCACTGAACAAATACCCTCTAAATAATGTGAGAGCATCAGGACACAAAACAGTCCACATCCAGGTCACTGGTAAGAGATGTGATTTGTGTTCTGTGTGGTGATAAAAGAGGGTAACTGAGGTCAGGTCAGTTTAACTCTGTAAAGTTTTCCTGAATCCATTATCACTCAATATACCATAACTGCTAATATACACTGTATATACACTGTGTTATTTTACCAGTTAACTGATCCAGTTATTAATCCTACAGTGCTTTGTAAATAGGCTCTGGTCTGATCTACTCTAAGAACTGCTCTTAATGACTTTACAATGGAGAATTTCATGTGTGCATGGTCACATATGTATTCCACAGTAGAGCTGGACAGAGTCCACTTACGAATGATCAAAATGGCTGATTAGATAGGCTCATTAACTAGCGACCTACCATGAAGAATCCTGGAAACACTTGTAACGTAACAAACACACCTTAAACTAGAGTATATGATGTCCTATGTCGCTTTCAAGAAACTTGCTAGAAATGCAGAGTTTCCATCAATCTAGAGTTGCCATCATAATAATCACATTAATACACTGCTTATTAAATTACATTTCCTTTACTTTAAATTATGACAATATCTTTATCAAGTCAAGTCTATAATGGATTTATGTATTCATTGTATGTGTTTATTGCGCTGTTGGTTGAGCAAAATTCCTAAAAGTACTTTAAAATCACTAATTAATTTGGTTGTGGTTTATTTCAGCAATCACACAAATGTCTCTCCACACTGTAAATTTGGTTGGTTAATCCGCATTAGGCTTGGTGCGCAGTCATAGTGTGAACCTGGGGAACAATTAAATATTGCTCTATGTTAATGAAATATGTGATTTGTTTATTACGTGTTATAAAAATGCTTTTTGAATTAACTCAGTTATATGATAATATAATTTCCTCTGTAATGAAGATGCTTTATTATCAGTTACAACACAAGATCCAACTGTACCTCACAACGGCCAACCCCAGCTCAGCGGTAAGGATTCATCACTGTGAGGGACGATGTTTGTCTTGACCATATTGTTTTTTTACAGTTAGAAAAAATGTAGAAAAATTATAATTTTGTCATTCTCAATTTCTCAGCGAATGTATTTTCACCTTCAAGATCACCTTCTCTAGAGCTTGATTTGCAACAGAGGATGTAGTTCTTATGGTGTTTATGAACAGATTAAACAATTATGAAGAAATTCAGCAAACCGTATTTTTAAATTCATCGTTGTTTAATCAAAAACTAGCACATATACTCTCTGGTTGACTCGCACTGGGTGTTTGTGTGCGTGTCTTTGGGTTTTGCCTCCCTCGGCATATATAGTATATATAACAAAATATTTTTTAGCCCAATTTGAAAGCTCAAATTGCTTTATTATTCAGTGCTATACAACATGCTCAGAACAACTTGAGCACAAATTATTAATACTGTGGCGCACTCCAGCTCAGTGGTAAGAAATGTAAAAAAGTTTAAATAGTCAAGAAATTATGATCTTAAGTTTAGAGATTTTCTCAGTTGCGTCCTATAATTAACAGATTCCCTCTTATTCACTGTAGCGCTAAATGCATTGTGTGATCTTTTGAGGTTTTTGACTATTGTATAAACACTTCCTGAATTATTATTTACCAGTAGTTACCCATTGTTAATATATTACTATATGTTAGTTAATCAATACTCATTGTTAGTTGTTTTTACAAATAGTCCAAGAAAAGATATGTTGCTAATTCTGTTTTGTACATTTTCTCCCAGCAGTTTTTAGGAAAACCCTTTTGATTATACTTCCGGTTTTGCTGCTAGTTTTGATACTTTTCCTTGGAAAAAGTACGTATGACTGTATTACTTCTGTGTGTTGAGGTGTTTATTTAATGTATATGAAAAATAGGACATATGACACACATGCCAGCACAGTTACCCTCCACATCTCTCATTAAACTATTAAAGCATAATAGCAGTGTCCTAATACACACACACACAAGTTTATTAGGAGGAACTGCATCAACCAATCAGAGCTTAATGTGAGACAAATGTGTAACACACCATGACAGTGACGCTCTCAAGCCTTTCTCTATAAAATTATTTACTGGAAATGCATTTTGGGAAGAATGTCCACAAATAACTGACCAGTAAAAGTCATTTGTTATTTTTGTTGTTGCAGAGTTGTGCCAGCGCCAAGGACAAAGGTACATTACACATGTAGTCAGTGGTATAACATATGACTGCAGTGCTTCCCTACCCTGTTCTGGATGATGAATAGTTTTTATGTTGAATTTCAATCACAGCTCACATTATTAATCCATCTGTGTTTGCGGAGAGCAGATCCAGCACAACAAACACTTATGTGTGTAATTTGAAAAATCAGCAGCTAGTCATGTACCCATTGACAATACAACCGAGGAAATTAACTGTTAGTCACGCAATACAAAAATGACTGTCTATGAGAAAATCTTAGCCCTGAGTACTCTATAGTTTTCTATTTTCCATACGTGCATACTAGAGCATCACTGTCTATTTATAAAGGGTGCATAGAAACAGGACAATTTGCACTTAGCGTTAGCTACACCAATTAATCTGCTAGTATACAGTACCTACAAGATTTCTATTGTTAGTGTAAAAGTTGAATGGTGAATATACACATTGCACAAATGCACTGACCTTAAAGAGTCATACTCTCTACCTTTCGTCATAGACTTATTTTTCTGATTAGTATTAAAGTCTTATATCTCTCTGTATAATATTAGCATCTTCTTGTTACCTGCAACCAGAGGTCTTTACATTTATATTTGCATTTATGGTATTTAGCAGATTCTTTTATCCAAAACGACTTACAACCATGCTTAGTGTTCTGTCAGATAATGTTTTCCAACTAGTATAAGAAGGTTAGAGTCTAAACTTGCCATGGGCCACTGCTGATACCTCGAGAGATCAATACACAGACATATATAAAGCATAAGAGCAACCCAACCCAACTCTCATACCCAGAGAGAAGAAAGGCAATTGTAAGTATAAGTACAAAAACAATGTATACTAAAGATGAATCTTTAGTCTGCGTTTGAAGACTGCAAGAGACTCAGCTGTTTAGAAAGTCAGAGGGATTTTATTTCACCATCTGGAAGCAAGGACAGGACACTACTGAATCTGGTTGCACAGTGAAAATACATTTATTTTTTAGACTCAGTCGAGATGTAAAGGATTTTAGAGTTGCTTTTGTATGTAGTCTGTAGCACGACTCGTCACTCTACAATCAGAACCGAAACACAGAACCATGTTGGTACATGCATTTTTGTACATTGTTGTTGGTTTATGAGATGAGATTGGACAGGCCTACATTAGCATGTCAGAATATCTGTATGAGCTGTATTAAGTCTTTACAGAATGAAAGTTTTTTCTTCTTTCTGTTTCAGTGAACAGGAAAATAATTCAGGTCATTGTGAAGGTAAGTTCCCATATGGTGTTATATAGTACATGTTAGATAGGTGTTAGATAGTAATCATCACTGTTCAAAGAAGAACCAGGACAGTGAATAAAATAAGTATTTGAACACCCTGCGACTTTGCAAGGTTTCCCACTTAGAAATCATAGAGGGGTCTGAAATTTTCATCTTAGGTGCATGTCCACTGTGAGAGACATAATCTAAAAAAAATCCGGAAATCACAATGTATGATTTTTTTAATAATTTATTTGTGTGTTACTGCTGCAGATAAGTATTTGAAAAAAATTCTGGCCCTCAAAGACCTGTTAGTCCACCTCTAAAAACTCCACCTCCACTCCACTTATTATTCTAAATTAGAAGCACCTGTTTGAGGTCGTTAGCTGCATAAAGACACCTGTCCACCCCACACAATCAGTAAGACTCCAACTACTAACATGGCTAAGACCAAAGAGCTGTCCAAAGACACCAGAGACAAAACTGTTGACCTCCACAAGGCTGGAAAGGGCTACGGGGCAATTGCCAAGCAGCTTGGTGAAAAAAGATCAACTGTTGGAGCAATTATTAGAAAATGGAAGAAGCTAAACATGACTGTCAGTCTCCCTCGGACTGGGGCTCCACGCAAGATCTCACCTCGTGGCGTATCAATGATCCTAAGAAAGGTGAGTCAATGACCTGAAGAGAGCTGGCACCACTGTTTCCAAGGTTACTGTGGGTAATACACTAAGACGTCATAGTTTAAAGTCATGCATGGCACGGAAGGTTCCCCTGCTTAAATCAGCACACGTCCAGGCCCGTCTTAAGTTTGCCCATGACCATTTGGATGATCCAGAGGAGTCATGGGAGAAAGTTCTGTGGTCAGATGGTCTTAATTCCACTCGCCGTGTTTGGAGGAGGAAGAATGATGAGTACCATCCCAAAAACACCATCCCTACTGTGAAGCATGGGGGTGGAAGCATCATGCTTTGGGGGTGTGTTTCTGCACATGGGACAGGACGACTGCACTGTAATAGGGAGAGGATGACCGGGGTCATGTATTGCGAGATTTTGGGGAACAACCTCCTTCCCTCAGTTAGAGCATTGAAAATGGGTTGTGGCTGGGTCTTCCAACATGACAATGACCCTAAGCATACAGCCAGGATAACCAAGGTGTGGCTCCGTAAGAAGCGTATCAAGGTTTTGGAGTGGCCTAGCCAGTCTCCAGACCTAAACCCTATAGAAAATCTTTGGAGGGAGCTCAAACTCCGTGTTTCTCAGCGACAGCCCAGAAACCTAGCTGATCTGGAGAAGATCTGTGTGGAGGAATGGGCCAAAATCCCTGCTGCAGTGTGTGCAGACCTGGTGAAGAACTACGGGAAACGTTTGACCTCTGTAATTGAAAACAAAGGCTACTGTACCAAATAGTAACATTGATTTTCACAGGTGTTCACATACTTATTTGCAGCAGTAACACACAAATACATTATTAAAAAATCATACATTGTGATTTCCGGATTTTTTTTTTAGATTATGTCTCTCACAGTGGACATGCACCTAAGATGAAAATTTCAGACCCCTCCATGATATCTAAGTGGGAGTACTTGCAAAGTCGCAGGGTGTTCAAATACTTATCTTCCTCACTGTATCTCTAGCATGGCAGCTTTTCAGAAGAGCGAGAGCAAATGAGAGTTAATGGAACCAGACTTTTTTTTTAAAGCAATTTTGGGCCGTTTCTGTTGGTCCATTCATCATGAACTGTTCACACAATGTAAACAGCAGCCGCTGTGTTCAAATGATGCATAAGAGATACATGTTTTTGAATGGACAGTGACCATATGGTATTATAGACCTGTATACTTGTATACCTGTATACTCATGGCAGGTACATTAATTTCTCTATTTTTAGCAGGCATCTTAGAGCCAGTAACACAGGCAGCGGACAGGTACAATTTGTTGTAATGACATCTACAAATATGAATATTCATCTTTCTAAAAGACTGAAAATATAAAAGATGTACATGTAATTACTAGCCTGATCTTATTTTGTGACATTAATCTTGCAGGGACGAATCCGTTGATGCCATTTGTGAATACTCCACAATAACAATATCAAAAGGTAACAGTTACTCACATTACATGGGATTTACTGTCCCAAGGGAAAACTCCAAAGAGGCAGTTGTGTAGGAGAGTGTAAGTTAATGTAAAGAGTGTCACTTAAAGCTGTGTGGGAGCATTTTCATCAGTTCAGTTATGAGATTTTCATAGAAAGGAAAAGACAGCTGCTGGGATAACATAATGTAGTAAAACACATTCTAATGTGTTGTAATTGTATGTGTACACTTTAACCCTTTCATTAGTCCACACATCAGAAATGTAATGTAAAAAAAAAACTATGAAAAAATTCTTGCTTTATTCACAGAAAAGAGAAGTTCAGTAGACGATTGGTAAGTAACCACTCAGCCTGGTCTTCTAGACGCAGATATCTAGTCTTGCAGTAAATAACAAGGCATACAGCATTAATGAAAAAGTAAACATAAGACATAATGCTTTAGTAGTTACCTACTGACAATACAACCATGGATATTAATTGGTAGTCTGGATATAAAAAATGACTGTCTATGAACGAGACTTAGCTACTAGTACTCTGTTCTACTTGTCATACATGCATACTAGAGCATTACTGTCTATTTATAATGGGTGGATGGAAACTGGATAATGTACAGTACCTACAAGATTTCTATTATTAGTGTAAATTTTGAAATGGTGAATATACACATCTTGTGATTATCTCTGTGACATATTAGAATCTTCTTGTTGTTTTAGAGTTGTTTTTGTATTTAGTCTGTAGCACGACTCGTCTCTCTACAATCAGAACCGAAACACAGAACCGTGTTGGTACATGCATTTTTGTGCACTGTTCTTGGTTTATGAGATGAGACTGGACATGCCTTCATTAGCATGTCAGAATATTGGTTAAGCTGTATTAAGTCTTTACAGAATTAAAGTTTTTTTCTTTTTTCTGTTTCAGTGAACAGGATAATAATTCAGGTCACTGTGAAGGTAAGTTACCATATGGTGTTATATAGTATATCGTCGCTGTCCAAAGAAGAACCAGTATCTCTAAAATGGCAGCTTTACAGAAGAGGGCAAATGAGAGTTAATGGAACCAGATTTTTTTTAAAGCAGTTTTGGGCCGTTTCTGTTGGTCCATTCTTCATGAAGTGTTCACACAATGTAAACAGCAGCAGCTTTGTTTAAATGATGCATAAGAGTAAAAATCTACAAAAATGGAGATACATGTTTTTCAATGGACAGCGACTATATGGCATAATAGACCTCTGTACTTCTCATGGCAGGTGAATTCATTCTCTCTATTTTAGCAGGCGTCTCAGAGCCAGTGACACAGGCAGTGAAAAGGTACATTTTGTTGTAATGACATCTACAAATACAGTATCTCACAAAAGTGAACACACCCCTCACTTTTATATTAGCCAGTCTTTCTCCAGTCTCATGTGACTTGTTAGTATCACAAGGTCTCAGGTGTGAATGGGGAGCAGGTGTGTTAAATTTGGTGCTATCGCTCTCACACTCGTCACATTTTTGGGACAACACTGAAGATATGACACTTTGATACAATGTAAAGTAGACCGTGTACAGCTTATATAACAGTGTAAATTTGCTGTGCCCACAAAATAACTCAACACACAGCCATTAAGGTTTAAACCACTGGCAACAAAAGATTGTACACCCTTCAGTAAAATTGCCAAATTCTGGTACTGGTCACTGGAAGTTCAACATGGCACCTGATTGTAAAGAACTCTCTGAAGATCTGAAAAAAAGAAGTGTTGCTCTACATAAAGATGGCCGAGGCTTTAAGAAGATTGCCAACACCCTGAAACTGAGCTACAGCATGGTGGCCAAGACCATACAGCGGTTTAACAGGACAGGGTCCACTCAGAACAGGCCTCGCCATGGTGCATCAAAGAAGTTTAGTGCACATGCTCAGCATCATATCCAAAGGTCATGTTTTAAAAATAGACATAGGATTGCTGCCAGCATTGTTGCAAAGGTTAAAGGGGTGAGGGGTCAGCCTGTCTCCAGACCCAACCCTATTGAGCATCTGTGGGTCATCCTCAAACAGAAGGTGTCGGAGCGCAAATTGTCTAAAATCCACCAGTCCTGCGATGCCGTCATGGAGGAGTGGAAGAGGATTACAGTGGCAACCTGTGAAGCTCTAGTGAACTCCATGCCCAAGAGTTTAGGCAGTTCTGGAAAATAATGGTGGCTACACAAAATATTGACACGTTGGGCAGAATTTGGCCATTTTACTGAAGGGTGTACAATCTTTTGTTGCCAGTGGTTTAAACCTTAATGGCTGTGTGTTGAGTTATTTTGTGGGCACAGCAAATTCACACTGTTATATGAGCTGTACACGGTCTACTTTACATTGTATCAAAGTGTCATATCTTCAGTGTTGTCCCAAAAATGTGACGGGTGTACTCACTTCTGTGAGATACTGTAGATATTCATCTTTCTAAAAGATTGAAAATATAAAAGATGTCATTATTAGCCTGATCTTATTCTGCAACATTAATCTTGCAGGGACGAATCCGTTGATGCCATTTGTGAATACTCCACAATAACAAAATCAAAAGGTAACATCAGTAACTCACATTACATGGGATTTACTGTCCCAAAGGGAAAACAAGGTAACTCCAAACAGGCAGATTTGTAGGAGAGTATTTACTTAAAGCAGTGTGGGAGCATTTCCATCAGTCACGTTATGAAATTACCATACAAAGTAAAAGACACCTGCTGGGCTAAAATAATGCAGTAAAATACAACTTGCAAAAAAATGGCAATCCAGCTTTTTTTGTGTTTTTTTTTTTTTTTTGACAGCAACAGTTTACTACTGTTGAACTTGTTTTTGTAATTGTACTTGTACACTTTAATCAGATCATTTGTCCGAACAACAAATTAACTAACTATTAAAACATTTTTTTTCACAGTAAAGAGAAGTTCAGTAGACATTTGGTAAGTAACCACTCAGCCCGATCTTCTAGACGCAGATATCTAGTCTTGCAGTAAATAGCAATGGGTGGATTAGCATAACTAGTCACTCTACAATCAGAACCAAAACAGCAATGAGACTGGACATGCCTGCATTAGCATGTCAGGTTATTGGTATGAGCTGTATCAAGTCTTTACTGAATGAAAGTTTTTTCTTCTTTCTGTTTCAGTGAACAGGAAAATAATTCAGGTCACTGTGAGGGTAAGTTCCCATATGGTGTTATATAGTATATCGTCACTGTCCACAGAACAGGTATCTCTAAAATAGCAGCTTTACAGAAGAGGGCAAATGAGAGTTAATGGAACCAGATTTTTTTTTAAGCAATTTTGGGCCGTTTCTGTTGGTCCATTCTTCATGAACTGTACACACAATGTAAACAGCAGCCGCTGTGTTCAAATGATGCATAGGAGTAAAAATCTACAAAAATGGAGATACATGTTTTTCAGTGGACAGCAACCATATGGTATATTAGACCTGTATACTTCTCATGGCAGGGGAATTGATTCTTTCTATCTTAGCAGGCATCTCAGAGCCAGGGACACAGGCAGTAAGCAGGTACAATTTGTTGTAATGACATCTACAAATATGAATATTCATTCTTCTAAAAGGTTGGAAATATTGTATTTATTAGCCTGATCTTATGACATTAACCTCCCAGGGACAAATCCATTGATGCCATTAGTGAATACTCCACAATAACAAAATCAAAAGGTAAGCTGTGTGGAAGCATTTTCATTAGTGCAGTTATGAGATTTTCATACAAAGTAAAAGACAGCTGCTGGGATAACATAATGCAGTAAAACTTTTTTGTGGTTTTTTTTGTGGGTTTCTTTGGACATCAACAGTTTACTACTGTTGTATTTGTTCTTATGATTGTACTTGTACAGTTTGAATTTTAATTTATTGTTTTATTCACAGAAAAGAGACGTTCAGTAGACGTTTGGTAAGTAACCACTCAGCCCGGTCTTCTAGATGCACATGTCTAGTCTTGCCGTAAAGCGCAAGTCTTAAAACATTAATAAAGGTGTATACATAAGGGATAATGCTTAATTAAATTTATTTCTCTCTCCCTAGTGCTGACAGTGGGAGGTGTAGTCTGGCTAATGACAGTGTGATATATAGCTTAGCAGTGTGTTCTGGTATGTATATGTATTTTGGGGTATGTTTTTGTCTTATAGGCATGTAATATTAAATAGTGGGCAATGACTGCAGTGTTTGTCTTTCATAATAAAACATTTGAACTGTATGTAACAGTGTATTTAACTGTATTTAATATATACAATGAAGGTCACTAAGCTCTCTGTTGTTGATGATGTTTTTCTTCCAGATATGAAGACCAGGTCTAAACAACCTACTGCAGCTCTTCTTTATGGGGAAATAAAGAAGAAGCAAAAGGGAAAGGCTTGTGATGATTCTTTATTGTATGAATAGTTATACAAGCAATTTGGGCGTTTAAAGTAATGTCAGGCCCTCAGCACACCAATCCTTTCATAGACTTCAATTCCCAGAACTCCCCAGGGGACCATGTGATGCTCACCTCCTCTGCAGCAACAATTACAAACTAATCATCAGATCACCAGAGTACTCAACTGTTTGATCTGTATGCAATTACCACAAGGCTATGTAAAGACTCTGAGTGATTGCTGTTTTCCTGTTTGGTGTTTTTGACCCATTTTGTATTTCTGACTGTTTTCACGACTTCCTTGTCTGGCTTTGTTTGCTGTGTCTTCTCGTTTTTGAACACTGCTTGTTAACACACTGGTCTCTTGTTTTGACCTTTGAATACCACATTTGTGGACCAACGTTTTGTTATTAAAGTCACAGAACGTGCTGCAAGAATCTGACTCTATCTGGTACATTACAGGTAAAAGCAATTTGCATTTTTCCAAATCTATAAGTAAATTGCAAATGCAAATAATGAGAGTTAAAATAAATGTTTTATTTAAAAAGATTACTACTTGTTTTCAGTAATATTGGTATGATAATAATATGTGTTATTGATTTTGCCAGTCTTTGCTGTCCTATTTTTATTTGCATTTTTTCCAGCATATATTCCTGCTTCTGGTATCTTTTTTTTTTTTTGTCCTCTGAAATCTTCTGTTGCTTCTGACTTTAAGGCTAGTTAGCTCTAGCTACTGTTTACCACAATACTGTTTTCAGAGTACATTTTACACTCCTGGACTCAGGACACTAAAAAGTATTGCATCAATAAATATGACCGTCTTTATTTTATATTCTATTCCCAGCACATGGTGATATGCCAAAAGTCAGGGGATAGCAGCATGCAAATGGATAATAAAGTGCCATTACCTCAGGGGATGGCTTAGAAATGCACCTGTCATTAACTGGTGCCCACTGCGTTTCGAAGTTGGGTGACCATTTGTAGCCCTTTACAGTGATGGGACCCCTATTCATCTTAAGTTGTCTAGAATTGGTTCAAGAAGCATTCCGGAGAGATCCAACAAATGGTGTGACCTGCACGTTCTCTAGACATGAGCCCAATCAAGCATTTATTGGATGTGGTGAAGAGATCCATTCGCACCCGAGATCCTTCACGTGTGGAATTGATGTTACATTGAGATGCAGCCTTTTGAGATGCTGCACCTCACCAAGCTAGTGGAGGTCATATATGATACTAGTTCCTATCCTATGACATTTGGCATGTCAGTGTAAAGCTCTGCCATGTTTGAGGCACGAGCCACGAGTGGGCATGGCTATGTGCTCAATAATGTCACTGCAAATCAGTTGACCAATAGAGAGTGCATGTAAATTCCCTTTTCTGACAATCAGTCTCCTCTATAATTATGCCACAAGCCATAACCAAAAAAAAAAAATTACAGAATTAAAAAAAAAAGTAATTTTTTTTAATGCCTTGTGTGTGTATTACAACATGTTTCATAATGTGTTCATAGATTCTTATAGATGGGGTATGCATAGAAGGTGCTCCCTAACCCTCTTATGTTATGTTCATTTATTTCTAATGTTTTCCTTCATGTGAATTTAAAGGGGCCCTGAATGGGAATACAGCTTAACTGGAATAAAAACCTGCACGTGCAGTGTGCGGCCCTTTGAGTGGATTTATTCTGTGGCTGTATCACACTGTATCATCCCAACAACAAATGTATCAGTTCAATAGCTGGTTAGGGGCTGAACAGGAATATTATGAGGTGATTAAAAACATCATTCACATGAGAATGAAGGTCACCGTACACTGGAAATATAAACTCACAACGCTGTGTTTCAGTTTCAGATTCTAGCTGATTAAAATAACTACACAGAGAACACTCGCAACAGCTCTTCACATGCCCCCTGTGGGATAAACACGCTGTTTAGATTGTGGTTTTGCAATGCATCGTCTGCAGCTAACTCATACAAGCAAATGTACAAGTGCAGTACAGTAAGAGAGATGGGTAAACTAGGTGAAAAACGTAAACTAATTTGGTCTGATGTTGAATAAATGTCCAGTGCAATCGCCAAATAAATGCATTGCCATACAAAATTAACAGAATATAATTAATCTGGCAACCACATCAGTTTCGTTTCTGCAAGAGAAATGAGGTGTAATGTCTTTTAAATGTGCGTGCTGATAATGTACATGTACTCTGTTACCAAGCCGCTACCAAACCACCTTTAAGGCTGCGGTTTTAATATCAGCAAAGCAGTATGAACTTCTACAGTAACCCATATAATCCATAAAATGATCCTAATGGATAACACAGAGGAGCTACCAGCACAGAGGAAGACTTCTCCAGGATTTTCAGGATTACAAGCAGTAAATCGTACAACAAATTGCAACATCGTCCTAATTAGTCTCTCTCATTCTTTTTCTCTCTCTCTCCACACTTTCCTTTGCTCTCTTTGTTGAGCCCCAGCAGCAACGCTCCTCCTGGGTGATCACCTGGGAGCCCCCAGATCTGCTAAAGTCACTAGAGCTTCATCTCCAATGTGGGTCTCCTGTCTAGTTTTCCCCTGTTCGTCAGCCTGCATGACTACATTGACTACAGTGACCACAATAGAGCTGCCAGCATCTGGCACTGATCATGAACTCTATCGTTCGCTTCAACAGAGAACCTCTACTCTTGCAATTACTACCTCCTGGGTTAATCAGACTGTATCTAATAGATGTTCCAAGCTCCTTTTTCTGTTAGCCCTGTTAGCTTCCCCCTTGAGCCTGGTTCCTCTCGAGGTTTCTTCCTCTACTCTAAGGGTGTTTTTCCTTGCCACTGTTGTCTCTGGCTTGCTCACGAGGGGCTTGGACCCGGATTTCCCTTCCTTGCATCTGTAGATGGATTGTGTGGTTTTCTTTTCCTTTATATAATCTGCTTTTCTGTGAAGCTGCTTTGAGAGATCACTAGTTGTAAAAACGTTATATAAATAAATATTGATTGACTGATTGATTGTTTGATCTACTGTATACAGTTAACTGGATCACTGTCTTACTTTGTAATGCTGTTAACTCAGCTCTGTGCCTTCGCTGGCCAATAAGAAGAACTGGGCTGGTTACAGTGTGGTTAATGAAGCTTTACCCAGCAGCGGCATGGTCAGCATACTGTAGCATACAGTGGAGCGATGGGCTCACAGTTCTTCACAATATGTAAGTATTATAAGTTTTTCTTATTTCATAGTATCCTATTTTGGGGTAAATTAACTTGACTAATTAATGTTACCCAAACGTTTCTAGCAAAATAAGGTTCTTTAAAGTGTTTGCTTATTTGTTATTAAGCTGGAACTTTTTTTTACTCATCAAACACTTTATTTTTCTTCTTCTTATCATTCTTTTATATTGCATTATCTACTGTTTTTCTGGAGAAGACCTTTCAGTCATGTTGACATTCTCAGTATCTCCAACGGAAGGTATTTCTTTACTTTTCTATCACTGATTACATCAACATCTGGTTCTGTTTGAGAATATTGATCAGAACTTTAATACATAAATGTGCTGTTTTTGATCAGTAGATCCTGATGTCCAGCCAGCAGATATTTATGGAATTCCCACTGTGAATGTTGGGGGAGAGATGAAGTTAAAGTGCAGCACATTTGGCAGACATCCATCAAGTGGAGAGGTCATCATGTACCTGTGTAAAAATGGTGTTGGAGTGAAGATGGAACTACTTGAACAGAAGGATGAGCACACCTTCATTTTCAAAAATGTTTCAGAGCAGGACTCGGGAAACTACAGCTGCGTGTATTCGCTGAACAAATACACTCCAAACAAAGTGAGTCCATCAGGACAAAAAACAATCCAAGTCCAGGTCACTGGTAAGAGACAAGACCAATTATCTTAAATAAAAGTCTGACAGTACAAGAAGTTAACTGAGGTTTCCTGAAAGCACTGTAGCAGTCAATGCACCGTTAACACCACCATGCGTGGTATATTTGCCATTTGTTACTCCACAGTGCTTTGTGCTTTGACTCTGGTCTGCTCTGTTCTCATTTCATTTGTCATGCCAGTACAGACTCTGAAATGCTGTTTACTTAATGGTGGTAAAAAAAATTGTAAATGGAGAAATTCATGAGTGCATGGTCAAGTCAAAGAAATGACTTCTTAGGGGGGCTCATTACACAACCGTGTATTACGTGAGTTCAAGACAATCTGCACTGCAATATACAGTAAATCCAGTGAGTGCATGCTAATTTTCTTAATTGTAATCACATTAATACACAGCTTTTTATTGGCCTGTTCATAACTTCCAATTACAGGAAGTGTTTAATGGATTTGTGAGTCAGTTGTTTTTGTTAATTGATAATATAATGCTGTATAACTGCTGTTGCTTAAGCAGGGTTAAAAAAGAAATACTGTCATAACAAAGAAACACATATATACACTGACTCATAAATTTGACACTTTATTTTATTTTTTTTTCATATCGACATTGTAAATCTGTGGGCTAATAATATTAGTACTGGGACAGCGTAGGTCTAGTGCATATGGGGAGGAATTGGTTTTTGGTTTCACTGCATTTTTAAAGTGAACTGTGTTCATCAGTTTTTGTGTTTCATCAGACTGCAAATCCTCATACAATGACTTTCAGTAATGTTAAATGTAACAGATGTTTTGTTTTTTTAATTTCGGAATTTGTTCAGCAAAAATTGATGGCATGTGTGCACTGGATTTCATGGTGTCCCCTGCTTTCCAATTTGGCACAAATTCCTCTCCATACTGTTGTAGTGCTGTTATAATGCGCATTTGAACCTGAAGTACAACAAAAAACATTGCACTGATCAATATGTAAGTGTCAAATGTAATAAGTGCAGAATTGTTTTACCAGTAGCACCTCCCCCTCACGCACATGTGACAAAAATGATTTGTGAATCAAGCAATTTACATGACGTCTTGTTTTTCCTCATTTTTTTCCTGAAAAGAATTCTCAACAACCAAACCAACGCCCACAAAACCTCATATGAACATGAGCACCACTATAAGCACAGATGGCGGGTTCAGTGAGTCATGCTTTTCTTTATATTCATATTACACAGAGCACCAAACATAGACACATATTATACCATTGTGTTTTTACTGAGCCTGCAGTAGATTCAGGATTTAAATCAGTCCTGGCCTGTTCTAGTCATGACGACCGTGAGGGGCTATGTTTGTCTTGATCATATTGAAATGTTCAGTGTTTTTACATCTTTGTCGTTCTTGATTTCTCAGCATTTCAGTTAGATTTTTCCCCCAAGATTTCATAATTTTGTCATTTATTAGCACCGTGTCCTTACATTCTAAAGTAGTCCTAATTACATCATAGTCACAGGAGTCCTTGGTTTGGTGTGTATTAGCATCGGCATCTTAAGAACTAGATATTGGATGCATGGAATTGATCAGAGCTTGATTTGGTATCGAAGAAATTGGTCATTTTTTCTTGGAATATTTTTAAATTAATAAAATATAAAATTCATGAAATTCTCACCATATTTTTGTAGGACATTTATAGTTTATATTTAAGCACACCAACTTTGGGAAACCCAGCCAAAGTCTAGTATACCATGTGCACCAACCTTTTAGAAAAATATTTCTTTTACAAAGAGCCCAGGAAATATTACATGTTCATTTCTAATTACTGTGTTCATAGATTTTACTGTGATCATTTTAGTATCATTTGTATAATTGAATGTATTATTTTAAGCTCTGCCAGAAATTCCTATGGACACCCTGTTGATTGGACTTCTGGTTTTACTCGTGGTTGTGATACTTTTTCTGGGATTGAGTTGTATCAGAAACAGAATGATTACAAGTACGTATTACTTTTTACATCTGCTAAGCAGGACTGAGATGTCAGTTTAAGGTATATGAAACATAATGAACCCTTTACTAGAGGGTTCTGTTCATAAGACTGTCATGACTGACAACTGACATTATCCTACATAAATGCTTATAAATACTTATTCCTCATCTGTCATAAAAACTACTGTAGCTAACTTTGATCAGAATTGGTAAATATAACCTATAAAAGAAATGGTACCTAATGCCAGCTATAAACAGATCAGGTATGTAGGCTTATGTCAGTTCATGGCAACTTTAAGTAGGTGTTACACAGCCATATGAACAGAACCCAACAGTAAAGTGTTATGAGTCCACCCGCCTTTTCGCCTTGCTGCATCCTAGTCATTTCAACTGAAACAGTATTGGAATCTGATTGTTAGTTGCTTTATATCTTGTCCTTAAAATTGAAGCTAACTGGCTACATAGCTAACTGGTATACATGATTTGTTCAAAGCTTTTAAAGCTTTATGTGGCATTACTAAAAAAATAAGATTGCTTACTTCTAGAAAAATGCATTACTTTATTTACATACAGAATTAATACAGACTAACCTGCGGCCAATTTTGTCATTGCAGAATCCAGTCAAAACCAAGGACAAAGGTACATTACACAAAACAAAAATAACCTGGTCACGAATCACAGTGTGTAAACAGCATGATTACTATTAGCCTACTGACAACATTATTAATATTATAAGTGTGGTTTAAAATTCATCACCCAGTTGCACAGCAAAACAATATATTATATGGCGATTAGTTGAAAATCCTGAAACCAGAACTCTTTTCTTTTCTCGTTTCTATCTACATGTGTGTACATTGCTCTTCATTTATACTATGAACAAACCTTCTGTGAACAAAAGCAAAGATAAATATAGCTGCAAGTGACAGTTGGGGGTCCTAGCACGAATCAGTCTAGTGAGGCTGCTTGGATCAGTAAGGCCTCACAAGGCTCAAAGCAGTTTGAACCTTGTTTATATACAGAGAGGCAAAACCTAAAGGAAGTGGGAGTTTATCAAAAGGCCTTCCTTTGCCTGTACAATTAGCAGTTGTCTATTCACATTACGTAGGCTGAGACTTATGTATACAAACCTTTATAGCATAAGGGGCTTGATGGCACATAGAAGTGAGATTAAAGGCCTTGGACTATGTCAGAAAGCATCCAAGTGTTTAGATCATTGATCAGGGGCCTTAGACAGACATGTGTACCAAGTTTCATTGAGATTGACCTTTTGAACTTGGTTTTATAAGCTGTAGCGTTTGAATGGGTAGGTCAAAAGAGCAGTAGAGTAGTCCATTTTCAACGTGTAATTACAAAGTTGGGCAGGATAGAGAGCTGAATCAAATGACATCAGATGTTTATCGATAGGAGTTTCTATTAACGTTGTAATAAGCTTTTTAATGATTGAAAGCATTTGTAAATGCTATAGTTTCCCCAAAAGGTCAGTCTGTACCGATATTTGGTCAGACTCCTAGGTTCTACATGTCTGTAAAAGATATACCGCTCAAGTTTCATGATGATTGGTTAATGTTAAGCCTTTCAAATGTCTACTGAAATCTGAATGGCTAATGGTGTCCATAAATTTTGATGTATCAAATTGTCCTTAGAGATTTTATTACAGCCTGTCACAAAGATGAAAACAAAAATTTCAGCTCGATCAGATGTATGGTTGCTATGAAGCAGTTATGTAGCCTTTATAGCGCTCCCTATTGATGTTAATGCGCCAAATTCAGTAGGTGACCTTAGAATGTTCTAAGGTCCAAAGTTAAACTAACATCCAAAGTTTTAAATGTTTAAGCATTTTTGAGTTATAGATTATTTTATTACTTATGTATTTTTTAGGACAGTTAATTTGGATATGGTCTGGAGGATTTTTGGGGATATTTTCAGAATTTTTGGGCACAAACCCTATAACTAGTTTGCAAAAGTAGGTTTTGCATATTAGGCAAATTAGAAGAAAATCTAAGTAGGCAGAGCTTAATGGTTTAAATTACAAAGTGATTTGTCTTGACCAAAGAATTCAGGAAAAAATGTCATTTTGTCTGGCAAAAATTTGGTTATAAGCCGTGTGTTGGAGCAATTTCATTTTATAGCTTTTGTACTGTCACACCAAGTTTCTGTACCTTCACTCTCATGTTTGTGGGCCTAGCGGTTTTTACTCCACGATGCGTTTCAGCCCAGAAAAAGAAAAATCCTAAAAAATACATCAGGGGCCCTGCCCTACATAACTATTAGCCGCTGTTGTTGTTTTACTATTAGATTACTACCTGACTGTTAATTTTGTTATGTGCAATTTGCACTAGCTAGGTCTCACTGTGTCACACAATGCAGCCAATGCAATGTCAGTAAACGGCTTGAGGAACTTGGAGAAGAGGCTACAGTTAGCTAACAGAGGCTGAAATCTACATTGACAAGCACTGACTTAACTGATGTGTCAACATTTTCATTGATTTACCATAAAGCATGTTCCAGGAAGACCCTGTCAGTTAGCTAATTTGTTCGATCAGGTGTGTTAGAGTTCTAAACATACAGAACAGGGGAATTCCAGGACCAAGTTTTGAATTGGCACAGGGATGTCCGGTGTGGGTACAGGTATACACTCCTAATAAGTAGGAGCACACCTGATCTCACTTGTTTAACCAGAAACCTTTGTGGATAAGATTGGACATCCCCGCATTAGCCTGTCAGAATAATTGTTTTACATTTTTTTAAGGTTTTACAGAAACTGAACATTTTTCTTTTCCCGGTTTAGTGGACAGGAAAATACAGGTCACGGTGAAGGTAATTTCCCATATAGTGTTATATTAGCTGAGCTGTAATTAATATATACATATTAATATAGTACAGAAAGGTAAATATTAGTGACCTGTAAACTGTTCATGGGAGGTACATTCACTCTCTGTTTTGGAAGGTGGCTCAGAGCGAGAGACACAGGCAGTAAACAGGTACAATTTGCTGTAATGAAGTCTACAGTCAACATATCAACTTCACCTGTAGTTATTACTCTGATCTGATGTTCATTATCTTACAGGAATGGATCCTCTAGTCCTGAGCCATGTGAATACTCCACAATCATGGAAGGTAACAATAGACATTTACATAACATGGGGTTTCTTGGAATATTCCTACTGTCGACAGAAAAACAAACATCTCCAAAAAATTTTCTCTGTGTTTAGGGCATGCTACTGATTTAAAGATTTTAGAATTTACTTTATTTTATAAGTTTGGAATATTTTACATTGGTCCAAACATTATGAAACTGTTACAAACTGTTACACAACATATGTAAATTTTTTGTCGTTCATTACAGCTTCTTCTAAGAAGCACATGGAGGAGGAGGAGGAGGAGCACCCTGATTTTGGTCAGTGACATTACATCTGGGGATTAGATCATGAGATCTGGAGTCACCAAAACCACTTAAAGCCCAAAGTGTCATTTCTTTAGACATCACAGAACAACAGCAGGAAAGTTTGGAATTGTCATTCATCAGAAATCCAAAAATATAAATTTTATAAAATTATTAATATAATTCTTCATTTGCATATGAACAAAATGATCAAATTCAGGTACAGTTTAGTAAATTACACATACATTATGAAGCTAAATTAAGCTAAAGATTATTATATAAAGCTATTTAATGCTATATCTAATTTCTGTTATTCTTTTATCCACAGTTAAAACAAGTCCATCAGAGCTTTGGTAAGTAACCACTCAGGCTGATCGTGGGGATACGGATATACAGTCTAGCATTACAGAGCAGAGAGAGAAGAGAGTCTTTAACATTAATAATGTAAATATAATACCTGCACAGAAACATGGCTTATCTGGTGACAACCTTTAACTGAATTCATGTCCCTCCCTAGCTGTGGTCAGAGTGAGGTGTATAGCCTGGCTCAAGATACTGCTGCAAGT